>CM052144.1:5051280-5069909 GCA_028454255.1 Halictus ligatus | reverse complement strand
AAGTTCTGTGATTTTGAATCCGAGTTCGTCCAAATTGCCCACTGAATCGTCTGAATAATATTTTGCTTTCATTAGCCGATTTTCACTCTCACGGGGAAATTATTTTGCGGTACAGACCTTGGTCAATTAAGTACAATATTATATATTATATTTCTATATTCATAATATATTATATTTCTGTATATGTTACAATAATTGTCGCATTACCATCTCTTGCATTCTTTTATACATTTAGTTTACAGTTTCTGAAAAGCAAATGTACAAGTTTAGGGTCGTACAGTTTACGACGCAACACATTAGACAACAATGGAAGACAGAAATTCGTTCATCGGAGAAAGGTCATTGCCATAAAATATGTACCTTTTTTTTTTTTGACCAAGTCATTGAACAATGAATGAATAGTGTGCAACCGCATTAGGGCAATGTTTATGGCGTTCGACGCGGAAATCGTTCGGTCAAACACCGCGCGTATGTTTGTTTATTGGTTTTCTGCTTATTGCATATCGGATAGCGGGCAGTCTTTGAGTTATCCCAGACTTCTTAGTTGTCGCATAGCTTTTTATTTGTACAGGGTGAGGTATCCGATTACTCTGCCTATATTAATTATTCTTATTTTTGAAGCATAATGAACATTAAAAAAGAGATATATACCGTACGAACTGATTTTAATGAAAAATATTGAATATTCATTATACCTGAAACAAACAAACTCGTACAGCTACTGACCTAGAAAAATTATCTTTCAAATGGGTCAAATTATATATCCATTATTGCCTTAATTATACCTACGTTCTAGAAACCATAATTATCACCATGTCATTGTGCAACCGGTAACGTATCAGTTTATGAGATATAGATATTTTCTAAATTATACTTGCTTAAAATGCGTCACGTGTTTTATCAGTCGTCGCCTATTACAGTATATTTAGATATAGAAATACACAATTCATTTTTCTCGAACTACAGTCAACACTAATTATTAGATCGAAACTGTTCGAAAAAGAAAACAGTCTTCCAACCTTAATAACATCCCCACAAACCTAAACTTTTACGTCAAATAATTACTCAACATCATAACAAAAATAAACCCTCCGCCATATTGCGACGTGTAATGCCATTATTTCTCCGGCTTTCCCAGAGGTTTCTGCGGCTTCCAGTTAAAGAACTCGAAAAGGTTGAAACTGTCGATCCATCGGGACAGGACCAACAATAAACAATTTGCGATAACAAACTTAATAACGACCACTGCATCGATAACGAATAAATGTTTCTATAATACAACGTGCATATACAACAACGGCCAGCACGTGGCTGTCGCACAAGACAAGGGCTCGGGATAGTCACGTGACTTTTTAATTAATAATTTCCATGCACACCCTTCAGACACAGACTTAACACTTTATCTACTGGAAGCCTATAACCCTTAGCACTCGAATGGCGACTGTAAGGCGCCACTAAACATTGCTGTATCATTATTCAAAATATTTCTTGCCTTATTAAATTTCTTTGTATTTAATAAATTACTAAACACTTCAGTATTGCACGAGTAAATCGCACCATTTTCGTATGTATGACATCAAAAAAAATATATCGAAGAGAAATATTCTAGGTCGAAAGAAATGTTTCATTTTAGAGTAAAAATGGCTTCGAGTGCAAAGGTTTAAATGGTTACTATCCCTAATCAGCCGTTTACGATTGATATTCGCAGTCACGATCATTGATCGACGGAATGAAAAATTTCGTTTTGGAGTTAGAAGAGTTTCGAGTGCAAAGGGTTAATAGGCTTCTCAATAATTGCGATGTCCCAAATGGAAGCTTAAAAGCTTCTTTTATACAACAATCCCGAAGGAGATTATTAAATTTTTCATTGAGGGTGAGTTGTTGCTGTTAACGTTAAAGGATTCTTTTAAAAAATCCTCAGCCATGACCGCCGAGGTGAAAGTCGGACTTTCAACAATTACGGAATAATCACCGGGTAGATAATGCGTTGATCGTCGATCTTATCGATCCCGTGCGCCAGACAGAAGAACGAATAGAGTTCGCGACACTGGTCGCGCGTATTTCGCGCGACGACGCCGTGAAAATATTCTTTCCTCGCGACACGTGCGCGCACCAAAGGCTCGCGCGGATCATGCTAAAGCGATTCGTGCCTCGTCGCGTCGCGTCGCATAAACATTCAGCGCGAGATGCAGCTTTCAAACCGAGACACAAAAGCGTGGCGCGCCGCGCGGTGCACGCGCGCGACCGTGCGTCGGCCATCAAGAAAGGGAAACTGTTACAGAAATCACTTTGGAATCCGGCGCCGGTGCTGAAATCGGGCTCGCTTTGCCAACCACCGCCACGGAAATGCATTTTCCTTGGTACGCGACGGAAAACGCGAGCCAACCGTTGGATGTTGCATCGCGCTCAAGGATTTCGTCGGTGCGCGTTTCTGTCACCGTTGCGCCGCGGCGTTACGTAACGGGAACCCGATGGTAACGCGAGAAAAGATGAAATCACAAGGGAAACCAGTTCCAACGATTCCGAACCGCAATATTGCAACGATTGTCTCGTGTTTCCCCGACAATGAAAACAATTCACGAGTTTCTACACTTTCTTTCGGCCTTGGAACACAATTTTGTTCCTTCGGATACCAAAATTAGTAATCGTTCCTCGCTAATTGTAAGTTTTCGAGACGCTGCGATTCGTTTCAGAAAGCGATCACGATTAAGCTGTGCCCGTTATCGGAAATGAAATTGAGGTTTTTGCATAGCAATTTCGCGCGATCGGAGCGGAAAGCGAGAGTGCGACGCGTCGAGTGTTATTGAATTTCGAAGCCTCTGGCCTGTTCGTCTCGCTGAACAGAAAATCTCTTTAGCTATTACGAGAAGATCTCGCGGTGACGCGTTGGATCACGTTTAATAAGCTGAAGTAGTATTCGGCTCTTGGTTCTACGTTGAAACGATTTCTTTTCTTTTTTTTTTTTTGCGTTCGTCAAAATCAATTCATAGAGACACGATAAAACAGTTTCCGTTTTCTGTTTGAATTAATTTCGTCGTGAAGAGCAGGGGTTTTGAAAGGTTGATATTTTGAAAGACTCTAACGAAATTGTTCGATCTGGAGCGTTACAGGACGGGAATATTGACATCCTTCGGTGGTACGTGCCTAAGCACGTGTATAATCTATTTGGGGATGGGGAGGCTCGTGTATTTCGGACTCCACCACTACAATCTTATTTATTGCTACAGCAGAGCAGCCTTCGGTGACACTTTGCCAGGTAGATTGTCTCTGTAATAGGCACGTTGCATGCCTGGAGCACGCGTCGGCACAAGTATTGCCTCGCGGGGCGTTGCCCTGGCTCCTAGAGAGCATCCAAGCCACGCCTACTCGGGACACTTCACGTTCGGGAACCGGGATAGATGAACAGAGAGATAGATGAGATAGAAGTGCGAGATAGCTGGAAATCGGATAGAGCGAAAAAAGAGAACAATGGAGTACAAGATACTTGAACATTAAGATAGATTGGGGTATAAGACGAACAGCTAGATGGAGAGCGTAATAGATATTAACGCTAGAACTACCGAGAAATAAATGCGACTGACGTACATATATTTTGCTTTGTAACAGTGACAAGACTGTGCCCATTCATACAACTTTTATTGTAATATGTGCTTCAATGTAGAGATTCGTTAAAAAATTTCCGATGAAAACATTTCTACAATTTCAGTAATTGTAAAAGAAAAAATTAGGAACCGGCCATTTTGACTGGTCCGGTAGTTCCAGTATTAAGAAATAGAGTAAGGAGGGAGTAAGATACAAGCATTGCAACTATACAGGGTATCCCAAAAGTTTTGTACTTGAAAGGGATCATTCCAGAGATCGTTCGAAGTAATTTTTTCCTTTGCGAAAATGTTCTCCGTTGCTTAATTAAGGAGAAATTAGCGAAAAACACGGACCAATAAGAGCACGGCTATGGCAGAGGGATTCCGACTCGGCGACAGGTCCCGCCGAGCTTGGCGTTCCTATTGGCTGAGTCAGAATCCGCCTGCTGTATCCGCGCTCTGATTGGTCCGTGTTTTTCCTTAATAACTCCTTAACAGATCCGCGGAGAACATTTTCGCGAAGGAAAAAGTTACTAAAAGTTACTATTTCCAAGGAAATAATCTTCAAGGAAATCTTTTTGGGGCACCCTGTAATTAAAAATCAAGATATATGGCCTGCTCAACGATGGCTCGCGGGACAGATTTGGCTGCTTCTCGGCGAGGCAGTCCCCACCATGTCCACTCCAATTTCTCCTTCTGGCATATACAGCGAATTCTCGATATATGTCCACAACACGTGCCTTGCCAGCGACATGTATCGTCCAGGAGACATACTCGAGCCGTGTTATGTTTACACACCTCCGAGACCTCTCGAGCTTCGGTGCCCCTAATGAGATATTTCCTGTGGCAGTGGGGATAATTCTGCGACGTTTACCATGGCGTTGGCGACATATATCGAGAAATCACTGTGCATGTACGTAAATACCTAGAATTGGTGAGTAACCTGCCGGTGAAGCGGTCGTGGGCCCCTACTGGGGTATTTCCTGTGGTAGTGGGGATAATTCTGCGACGTTTACCATGGCGGCCTTGGCGACATATATCGAGAAATCACTGTGCATGTACGTAAATACCTAGAATTGGTGAGTAACCTGCCGGTGAAGCGGTCGTGGGCCCCTACTGGGGTATTTCCTATGGTAGTGGGGATAATTCTGCGACGTTTACCATGGCGGCCTTGGCGACATATATCGAGAAATCACTGTGCATGTACGTAAATACGTAGTATTGGTGAGTAACCTGTCGTGCCGAAGGAAAAGTCGGAGCGGGCATGGCGGGGACTGAGTCGCCGAGCAGACGAAGAGGAGAAGCAGTCTGTTCCGCGAGCCATCGTTGAGCAGGCCTGGTCTACAAGATACCGAACAGCTAGATGTACGTAGAGCGCGATAGACAACCGGTGAAAGACAGAGTAAAATATATTAAAAGCAAACACGTAAAACAAATGCAGCGCACCTGACAATCAAAAAACAAGATACACGGATGGAGAGTAGGATAGACGCTAACAGTAAGTCGAGTGCAAAGTATACACAAAGACAGTCGAAGAGAAACGGGTTGAAAGAAACTCAAATAGAGGATGAGATGCGTAGATGAAGACCGAGATAGTTGGAAAGTAATATTAGAAAGCAAGATATTTAGAGAATAAAATAGATGGAGGACGAGATAGCATCCTGTCACCGTAAATGCTGAAAAGATTCGACGCCTCTTCGTTCCCGAACGGTACTCCAAGATACAGCAATTCGATCATTAGCTGGGCTAAAACCGAAGAAGCTGTTCGTACAAAGGAAATCGTTTAATCGTAACGTTTTCTTAGCCAGATTAGACTCAAAGTTATTTGTCGAGAATATCTCGCGTTGTCGAGGATTTCGTAAAACCGCGTCGTTTCAGAAAAATTGTACCGCGACGTTTCGCGACCATCGCAGCTATATAGCCTCCATTAGGGTATCGGATGGCACGTTGACAGCGGCACGCGAATCTGTGATTAGGCGAGCAAGCTGACGAACCGAACGGAGGCCGTCGTTCACGATGGAAATTATTTCAGAAAATCACCGGGCAGCTCTTCGGTGTTATTAGCTTTCCGATGGAACGTTGAAAATGTGCGTAACGATTATTTGATAGCCGACCCAGCGTCGCACGCAGCACGGAACACTCGATGCTGGTTTCTAAGCTCGTCCCGCGCGCATGTGAACCGCATGATCCGCAAAATGGCCCTCGTTAGGAGCTCGTTTTTAAAAATTCCTCGCCCTGGAAAGCCTTGACACGATTAGCGAGCGTCGGCCCGAATACCGCAGAGTTCATTAATTCGCGTCTTAATATAAACACCACGTGAAATTCGCTGTCCGACGACGGGTTTTCGCGGACTCGTGGCATTGACTGGTTCATTGGGAGTTCCTCGACGAACAAATCGCGCGCGCGCTGCCCATTCTTCTCGAATACTAATCGCGACTGGTTTCGTCATGCACTCGCGCGGGAAGATGAGTGTCGGAAGGAATAACAGAACGATCGATGTATTTCGTATATGTAACATAGTAAGATTTCATTCCGGAGCCCGAGGGTTAACGCACCGGTCGATGCGACCCGGAATTCGCAGTGAAAAAATGCGCTGACCCGTGCGCGTTGCGAAAATGACTGGTTCGGTAGATAGTTTGAATACTGCTTGGAAGTTTATTACGAAATTGCAACGTTTCCCGGCGTTTGAACTTAAGAGGACTTCGCTGCGCAATCCGCCGGCGCAGTTCGCCAGTCACTTTCTCCGATAAAAGCAGCTTTTACCTCGCGGCGCATTGTCTCCGGGCGAGCGAGAGAAGAGCAAGAAATAAATCGGGAAAATAGTATTTTAGACAGTGGTGGTGTGCAGTACGGTATTAGTATAGTCTTTCCGCGACGACCTTTCTCTAACGCGGGCCGTTCTCGAGAAATTGCTCGTAAACCGGCGGCAGTTTTTCACCGAACGAGCCGCGATTATTGCGCAAAACCGCGGACCGGTTGCCGAATACGGTCGCCGTAAACATTTATCACGGGAACAATTTATTATATTGCAATGTTTGCCGTTCGAAAATTCGCGGGAATTAGGAGCCGACACGCGAGAATCGATTGCGAAGCAGGATAAAGTGTGTACGTACGTATGTACGTCGGACATTAACGTACAGCGGTCATAAAAGTCTGCGCAGCGAAGAGGAGTATTAATAACGTGGTTTTTCAATCGAGTTTTCGCGTTGACTTACGAACAGCCAACTATCGGAGATAAGCTGTTACTCGGATTATAATTGAACACCTAAATGGCAAAGTTCTCGACGCGAAAAATGAATTTCTAGCGAGAGTGATCGCGAGTTTTGCGAAAACTGGTTTCCCCAGATGTTGCAATTTTTGTTCACAACGATGACTATTTTTTGGAGGATTCTTCGGCTTCTGCAAATTTGTCTGCGACGTTTTGTAGTTTGACTCTCTGAGAAATGGAGGAAATCATAGTCAAAATGCATTATTCATGAGGATATCGAACGAGAAAAAAAAAAAGAAAGTGCACGCAACAGAAGTTCAACGTGCGTGCGTTGCTCGATTTACGAATTCGTCGAGTAATTAACTTTCGGTACGGCATTTGCAAACCAGTCTGCGATTCTAATATAATTCCAGATTTTTGTTAAGATCCAGCAGACCGGAATTTGTTAAAGTGTAGTTTGTTTGAAGACAAAAGTGAGAGGTGAACAGTTTTATTTTAAATAACAATCCCAAAGGAAATGAGTTTTCCTATGGAAGAATCCTCAGCTCTCAGTTAATGATCAATTAGCGGGTAAATCGTTGAATAGAAGCTTCGCTTTTATCTTCGTTTCTATATGAATCAATATTCCCGTTCTTGAGCGCCGATTTTATCGAGGTTGTGGAGGTAATTGTACAAAATCGAAATTCCCAGAAAACTTTCTTCAAAAAAGGAAAGAAAAAACAGAAATTCTTTCCTAGAATAAGAATTGATAGTATTTACTCGGTCGCGACCTCGATCTTGAAAGTTATGTAAATAGATACAACACGCGTACCTCTTGTATAGGCACAAAATGAAGCGAACAGGTGATGGAGCCTAACGGAACGACTGAACGGTACTCGTTTCTCGTTTTTTCTTCTTTCCCGTCTCTCCCTCTCTCTCTCTCTCTTTCTCTCCGTCTCTCCTTCCTCGCGCTTCCTTTCTCTTTCTCCGTTGTCCCATCATTCAGCTCCTTTCTCTTCCTCTACTCTTTTATCCATCGATTCGCCGGCATCCTAAATCCTCTTCAGTCCTATAACCTTGCCCCACTAAGGGATCAGAGTGGTCCCGTTGTTAACGAGAGAAAGGTGGTCCAAGAATAGCTTTTACTCTTTTTGTTCGCTCGATCGCGAATCTAGAAAATTTAGAAAATTGTCTTCGCCACTTGTACTCTCTCAGAAAAATTAGAAGATTCTCGTCCGTGTTTCCGCTCTGTTAGAAAATTTAGAAAAATGTCTTCAGGAAATACTTGTACTCTGGAAAATTTGGAAAATTGTCTTCGGTCTTTGCACTCTGTTAGAAAATTGTTTTCAGTCTGTGCACTCTGTTAGAAAACGTACGAAATCAGTATTCGTTCTCTCCATTTCGCACGACATATTTTTCACGTCCTGTTTCCATAAACGCATTAACCTACCAGAGCCCGATAACTTATTTTCACGATGCTCCCGTTTTAGATTGAATTGCTCTTTTTAAAAAAATTACTCAACGTCTCTACACCCGTCACTATACTCGTACTTAAAATTTCCTTAAAAACGCGAGGAATTATATTTAAATAGAAAAGAGACGAAATTAAAAAAAAAATCGAAGAAGTTTTGCAATAACCGGGACTCATGTCTTTTTCAACGGGATTGCATCATTTCTCACCCTGCTCCTTATATTTTCCGCATTATTGCGTCCATCGTTCCTTTAATCCCTTCGGGGACACCTCCTCTTGGCAGCTCTAATAACTCATACCACTGTTTGTTCTTTTCTTCTTTCATCTTTCGTGACCCGAAGCTACTTTTGATTACTGCTCTCATCGTAATGCCGCCGTGCAAACGAAACACGGAACACTTTTATCTTTTATTCATTTCCCAGTTTTTCGATGTACACAGCGTGTGTCTGGAGAAATTCCTCTAGTTTGCAGGCTTTTTTTTCAATCGCTTCGTGATAATGTTCTTTCTCCGATGCATAAGCCTCATGCCAATTTACTTAATAGCTCACTGCGAGGTACCATCCGATTTCCTTCTTTCCGTAACAAAAGGGAATGCGCCCTCTCTTCCTATTGTACGCGATCAACAAACGACAAATCCGAACAAAAGGATGCTAACTTTGCAACGATTTGCAATTCTCCCACATAAAAAAATTGTAACAACAACAGTTATTATTTTACAGTTATTATTTAACAGTTAGTATATTCTCTGTAATTCGGACCAGTTCTTTCTTTTCGCGTCTTGTAGTAAGCTAATTGTTCCGACTTAAATTTATCCTACAGAAAATAATTGTAAAAACAACAGTTAGTATTTTCTCTGTAATTCGGATCAATTCTCTCTTTTCACGTCTTGTAGTAAGCTAATTGTTCCGACTTAAAATCCCACATAAAATAATTGTAAAAACAACAGTTAGTATTTTCTGTGTAATTCGGATCAATTCTCTCTCTTCACGTCTTGTAGTAAGCTAATTGTTCCGATTTAAATTTATTCCACATAAAATAATTGTAAAAACAACAGTTAGTATTTTCTTTGTAATTCGGACCAGTTCTCTCTCTTCACGTCTTGTAGTAAGCTAATTGTTTCAACTCTAAATCCCACATAAAAAAAATGGTAAAAACAACAGTTAGTATTTTCTATGTAATTCGGATCAATTCTCTCTCTTCACGTCTTGTAGTAAGCTAATTGTTCCGACTTAAAATCCCACATTAAAAAATGGTAAAAACAACAGTTAGTATTTTCTCTGTGATTCGGATCAATTCTCTCTCTTCACGTCTTGTAGTAAGCTAATTGTTCCGACTTAAAATCCCACATAAAATAATTGTAAAAACAACAGTTAGTATTTTCTCTGTGATTTTGTATCAATTCTCTCTCTTCACGTCCTGTAGTAAGCTAAATGTCCTAACTGTAAAAAACTCCGAATCGTATCAATATTAAAAAGTTCTCGGTGTTTTCGAGAGTGTCCGAACATCGGTGAGAGTCGGTGTAAATAATGATCGGAGCGGAGAGTACTTGTTTCTAGGTAGGTATTGACAGTTTGCTGGCTGAAGCAAAACGTGCTTCGTGTTTCAGACGGCATTCCTGACGGTGGCTCTTCTACCATTCAGACTGGCTGCAATTACGGCACTGGTGATCATGGCCTGGCTGCTCGCTTGTCTAGGTCTCCTCGGATTATCCGAGGAGGATCTCCGGCGAGCTCCTCTGAAAGGGTGGAGACGGTAAGGCATCAGCTGCCATTATGTCCTCTTCCATTGCGCTTTTTCTACATACACTTTCCTTGTCTCTCTCTCTCTCTCTCTCCCTCTCTCTCTCTCGATGATGATGATGCCTCTTAACGATTCGCGAGCTGCTACTAGAACTTTTGGCTGGCCACGTACATACACGGTCGCTCGAACCTGTACACCGGCGTTCGTACAATCTGAAACTCGTTTCCCGCGGTTCGCTCCATACACGGCGATCGATTACTCAAAAGTCCTTATCTTTTTCTACTGTTCTGTGTTCCTGGACCTTCAATGCTCTGCCGATGAAATCAAGAATGGAAACAAGCAGTTACGTCTCGTTTTTAACTGCTGCGTCACCGCTGTGATTTGAAAATTCACTTTTTTGCTGATACGGGACGGCCCAAAAGTCACTAGACAATTTTACACTCGAATTTGCCTATAAACGTGAATTAAGAAATTTTTACTATTAGTTTATTATTATTTAGAGAAGTTCAAGAATCTGTTTCACAGAATAATCGAGGACGAAATTATCACGTTATTGAGGGTGAGTTGTTGGTTGGTGATCTATTAAAAAATCCTTAAGATAATGTGTTAAAATGGTACAGTGACTTGTGGAGCACCCTGTATATTTTTATTTCACTAGATCCGTTACTTTGATCAGCAGTTAACGCGTTAAAGAATTTTGTTTTTCGAGCTGAATGTTTTATTTAAGGAAATAGACATTCTCGTGGAATTTTTGTGCAGAGGAATTAGAAATTGTTGTGTTCAGGAATGTTTCTCAGGCCAAATGCAAATGATTCGATTACACTAGATCGTGATAAAAAAATGTCTAAAATGAGATTAAATGAATTTGACGAACAATGACCGATGCATCGATGATCGAGAGGCATAGTTGAAGGTTTTCATTGAAAGTGTATGTTGCAAATGGTATGATGCAAATACAATAAGTATAAGCATTAACGCATGTTTGATTACACTGAAACTTTTAACGCTGCAAAGTATTCGCACTCGCTTGGTTAATATAATCCGCACGCTGAGGCGTCTTTAATCAAACTTTTACCTTTCACCTATGATTGCCGTGCAACCCGCTGTCTACTGCTCTACTTAACTATAATAATTTTCACTTACTCCGTGTGCATGCAGCTTGTTCTTTTTCAATTTTCGTTAGCAGCATGGAACGTATTGTGTGGTATAACAACGTATTGCCTGGCCAAACTAAAAAATAAGGAAATGCTCGTGCGATGCGACATTGTCACAGTTAGTTGTATTTTCTCAAATTTCAGATATTTTAAATTTCTCTCAAAGAATAAATTATTAGCAGTCCAAGGGAATCGAAGATGAGGTATCTGAAATAAGATGAAATTAATTTGAAAAAATCTCGTGCTTGAGAATTTAGAGACACTTAAATAAAATGCAGAATTGCATGCCGAAATATTGAACGAAAATGTGAATTATATTCAGCAATATTTCTGTCTTCATATTCAGCAATATTTCGGCCTTTATATTCAGCAAAAATGCGCGCTCGACGAGTTTGCTGGAAAGTCAGCTCTAGAAACGAAATGTAGCGATTTCGCGTGATCTCGGCGCGACCTTGACACCTCTACATTTCATTTAGTCTTCGTAAAATTCTAATGACTCTCTCGACATCATTTGATGCCTTCCTCGGTGGCAGCACACTTTCCAGGACAAATTTATCCGGGGATCGAAACAAGGTCGCTCTAAACACTCGCTTCCGTAGGAATTAATTAATAAAATTTTGTAAAAAAAAAACTAGTATTTCTGATAGCATTACGACTCCTTAGGGGTACCCATAAGTAATCAATTATTAGCAAAAAATTTGTTTCGCCTTTAGTTCTGTACCGATGAGGAAACACATATTCTTTCGCAGTTTTCGGTAAAGCAGCCTGTGTTCAAAATATTCTAAAAAGTACCATTTTTATTACAACCCTGTAATAAAATGGCGGCGTCCGTACCTTCCGAGGATCGTATTCGTCATTGCATACTTTTTTGCATTGCAAACTCTGCAAAATTGCAATGGGAAGTTTTATTTACACCGGATATTGCTTCCTCTGATCTTTTCATATCTCTGGAGAATTATTTCAGAAATAAAACATTCTGTAGAAGATGTGAGGAGGCGCCATATTTTGCTTGACGAACCCTGGTTAAACTGTCCTTGATAATGACGGAGATCATATAATAAATTAAGAAATAAAAGCTTGAATGTACTGGAAGGTTTGTTTTAGATTTCAGAACAATTGATCACGTATGGGCCCTCCTAATATTTGTTGCTAATTCCAGGCTTTGCTTCGACAACGATTAGACAATTTCTTGCGCAACACTTTCGGAATGTTTGCAAATTTCCAGTCGACGGCCCCGTTTCCGGTTCGTTCTCGCGGTGAAACGGCGATCGCGCTAGACGTCTTGAGAAATTGCGCGAGATCCGGCGCGATTAAACCGGAGCGGCGGCGGATGCAAAGTATCCTTCGGCGAAGATCCGTCGGGATTGAAGCGAAGTGGCGAGGGACGAGGGGGAGGATGTAAATTGCGGAAATCCGTTGAAGAATTTCATTTCATGAACGCGTACTCGAAACGACTCCAGATCTTGGTGGGGAGAAAGCGTGAATGACCGCGGAAAAGAAGCGAACGAGGATACTACAAAAAGAAGAAGTAACGGGAGAAAGTATGCGTCAGACAAGTAGTTCGCGTCCATTTTCTTACGAAGAACGTACTCGAGGAATCCGCGACGCGCATCTTTGCCGGGCAATCTTTTCTCTTTGTCGTCTATAATACTCTTCGAAATTGTGCTTACCGCCGATGTCCCGAGTAACCTAAATATTCAAATTTCTTACTCGTTCGTCACGTTGCGTCGCAAACGTTATCGCGCAGTGTCTCCGCGAATGAAGCCAGTGCACGAAATCGGCCATTGTGTCCGAGGGTGTTGTACCGATCGAATTTTTAAGCGGCTGAATTTCCTTTTATGTTTCTTGTTAGAACGACGATTAATGCAACGAAGCGACTCCGGTCGAGAAATAAATCATAAGGCAAGGGTTAAACTGTGTTCGTAAAAATAGAATGTTCTATTTCAAAAAACAGACACACGCCCGGAGACCTTTAGACGTCCGAAGGCCAGTTATGTTGTGAACGAATGGTTATCGGCCACCTAACTTTATCCGACGATTTCTCCCCTAACTTCCAGTCAGTTTGTTCACTCCCGACAGCTCTTCGCAAGAGAGGTTGGCATTTGTTTCAGGGGACAATGAAACTTCGAGGAGATTCCCATTTTTCGTTTGCGTCGCGGCAGGATTTTCGAAAGTGACACTATCTGCGAAAATACGCTGAACTTTCTTTATGTTTCTGATTCTTCTAATAGATGCAAAACATTTTTATTTTGCACAAATATCCGCGAAGTCTCTACATAGTACTCTGGGCTTATGCAAGTAATAAATATACAATAAATATCACTGATTCGTTCGTCTATAATATAATTACACGTGTAACTATATAATGCTAAGTATTATGTACCCAGAAAAGTGTTCGCCATTTGTCCATGTAGAAAATTCAAATAAAACCACAAGGGGTTAACTATAGAAATTAAGGGGAAAAATTGTCGGTCAAAATAGCCGTGTTAGGCGTACAAATTAATTCACAGCCCTCGCAATTAATTTGTTTCTTTTAAAACACAATTGTCGTTGCCTTTGCTCGTTGATGTATCATATACCACTACAAATTAATGTTGCATTGTTTCAATTAACGACTGAGAAAGAAAACTAAAGTTAATATCTCGGAATAAAACGATTACAGTAGGGTAGCTAATCTTGTCGCACCCTATACTTTTATTGTTTCTAAATAAGCAACGAATTTACGAAAAAGGAGCACGAATTAATTTGACCATTTAATAATTCCAAGGATAATTGGCACAATCGAGTTCGTCAGAAATCTAATCGGAGACCCTGGTCGATCGTTGAAGGGTTGAAGATGTTACGTTGTCGGCGACAACGTGCCGTCGTCTATTTGGACCGTCTGCTTTTGAGAAAGTCACGGCCAGAGGGTTTTTACGTCTGTCGGGAAATTAAATTAGGAATTCGGGTCGTAGAAATCGTTCTAGTGTTGCTGAACGAACGCATCCGCTTCTGGTGTTCTTCGCTCTGTGCTCGGTCAATAGCGATCGACGCGTCACGAACCCCCATACGGGGTATAGCAATCGATGGGCCCGCCAAGCGTACAACCCCTTTGGCCTAATACTTTTTCAGGGCTGCCGCATAGTGAACCTGACATATGATGCAACGAGCGAGCGTTGCAACTTCAACTCTACAGCGGCCGTTGATGCGCGCATGTTCAACTTTCTGCAATTCTTAACCCTCGCGTGTTTCTTAAGAATAACTAATATAACTAATGTAACAACGAAAAATTCCTTGTCCTCGCCTATTTTCGTATATTTTACGCATTATCCTGTATTTCGAACAAATATATTTAACAACAACACGATTACAGAGAAACACTAAATTTTGCCGTGAAACGGGTGATCTTTTTATAATATATCCGCACTCAAATTATAAAAATTAACATCGATATGTCACAAAAGATCTCAGTGACTCTGTGGCTCCGCGAGCGACGAAATCAAACGGTCCACCCCGTATAAGATTCCTGAAATAATCGATGCTATTAACATATTTATAGTGCGATGGTTTACATAAAACGCTAACCTCGAGCAAGTTACGAGAAGGTGGGGACACGGGAAGTTTTCTTGAAGCTCGTGTCCGCGAACCGAGTGGTTCTCACGATTGCATTGTTTATTCATATAATAATCAATAAAAACGATTGTCCGCATCCGCTAGTGTCGCAGGGTTCTTTCTAGTTTCCGATAAATAATTCAACCACGCAACATCGGAGCTAGTGGGTCGGAATACATACATACATCCCCTGTTTGCCTAGAAGACGGGTTGTCCGAGTAGGGGACCGTGTGGCGAGTTTATGTTGTTGCGTCTTTACACAAACTAGTTTGTTATTCTATTTGTTGCGACCCGTGGAAAGCAATGCAACATGCACGGGAATCCTTCGTACGGGCGTGTACGAGGTTCTTTCGCGTCTCAAGGACACGTCGAGGTTCGAGAGTTTAGGGTACCAGTCCAGGTGGAAGCACCGATTGAAAATAGGCGAAGAAGTAGGTAGATCATGGGCAAGATACTTGAGGAGGGGGGTAAATGGGGAAGAGGGTTAATGGAGGGAAAAATAGATTGTCAAAGTAGAGAGAGACATAATTTCGTAGAGAGCTAGACGAATGGGGAATAAATTAGGCGGAGGACAAGGTAGAGTGCGAGATAGATTGACAATGAGGTGGACAGAGTACCGGTTAAACAGAGTGTAAAATTGGTGGAGCACAATTTAGATAGAATGGAAGATTTTTGGAAAGCAAGATTGAGGGCAAATGGACAGACAGAAAATTAGAGACTAATAGATGGATAGATGGTGTGCACGATACTTATTTAAGTGGGAAACAAGATAGACAGAGATCTAATTAGACAAGGGGCAAGGTAGATGGGGAACAACTTAGACAGAGGGAAAAGTAGATGGAGTGCAAGATGGAAAGATAGAGTGCGAGATAGATTGACAATGAGGTGGACAGAGAACCAGTTAAACAGAGTGTAAAATTGGTGGAGCACAATTTAGATAGAATGGAAGATTTTTGGAAAGCGAGATTGAGGGCAAATGGACAGACAGAGAATTAGAGTCTAATAGATGGATAGATGGTGTGCACGATACTTATTTAAGTGGGAAACAAGATAGACAGAGATCTAATTAGACAGGGGGCAAGGTAGATGGGGAACAACTTAGACAAAGAGCAAGGTACATAGAGTGCAAGAAGGATAGGGAGTAAGGTATGTACCGAGATAGATGGAAGATAGATGGAAAACGAGGTAGATGAAGACCGGTGAGGTAGAGAGTAAGATAGATGGAGGACAGCCTAGATAGAGTGCAAGATGCTTGGAAAATAGATTGAGAGCAAAATAGATAAAGAGAAACTTAAGTGAAGAGCAAGATAGATTAGGTGCGTTATACTCACACAGCAAGATAGATAGAGATCCAGTTAGGTAGAGAGTAAGATTGATGGAAGGCAGCCTAGATAGAGTGAAAGATAGATGGAGAAAATAGATTGAGAGCAAAATAGACAGAGAGCAACTTAAGTAGAGAACAAGATAGATTAAGTGCATGATACTTAGAATTAAAGAGCAAGATAGGTGAGGTAACATCACAGATCACAAACAATGTGTATATAGAGACAGTTAAGTAGATAGCAAGATAGATGAAGGATAACTTAGCGGACAAGATAGATAGAGTGTAAGATAGATAAGAAACGAGAAAGATAGATGAAGGATAACTTAGACAGAGGATAAGATATATATATATTGTAAGATAGATAAGAAACGAGAAAGATAGATGAGGGATAACTTAGACAGAGGACAAGATAGATACAGTGTAAGACTGATAAGAAACGAGATAGATTGTTGATAGATTAAGTAGAGAGCAATATAGATGGGGAACAACTCGGAACACTTGGAGAAGAAACCATGGATTGAAAAGACAAGTTGAATGAACAATTGGATGGATTGGATAGACGAAGAACAACTTAGAATAGCGTGCATGTTATCGAGAGAGCAAAATAGATTGAAACTAACAAGTTGCACAGAAGAGCGGTTGGACAGAGACCAAAATAGATTGAAACTAAGTTGCACAGAAGGGCAGTTGGACACAGAGCAAAACAGATGGAAAGAAAACCAGAGAGCGAGATCGATGCAACGCAAGATTGATAGGAGGCAGGAAAAGAACAAAAGGTTCGGACTAACTATCGCCCCGAATAGGAATACTTCTGTGCTCGATTACTTTGTTTGCACAAGGAGAAAGTACTGTGTGCGTCTATGAGAACAAGTTTCCTAACACATGTTTGCTTAGGTGATCCTCGAACCTATTACTCCGACGAACGGAGCTCCGCAGAAAAGCATGCTTATCCAATATGAAGCCAATTTCGCTCGTGGTAGGCTCGCATTCACGTTTTACAATGGAAAATCGATACGACTACTTTTGTACGTATTCGTTACTCGTAAATAACTCTGGACCGTTAATAACCAGAATCACACGTAGTCAACTGTCTTTAATCACCGACGCGAAGCCAATTCGAAATCATAGCACGAGATTCGATTAATATACTTTTCCCTTGATCGGTCACCCGGCAATTAAATGTTTTCTACACACCTGTTTCCAGAGCAACTAAAATGCACTCTAGAGCATTTCCTTTTAATAGCTTGCACGTACGTAGTCAATTGCACGCAGTGGAGTAGATCTATGTTCCCGCGAGTGCTGCGTTCGCGTGTGCGCAAAAACAATGGGTGTGTCGAGTACGAATCGCTTGGTACAAAGAGAATTACTTCTCGAAAATGTTTTGTAAAAAAACAAAAACGTTTATCGCGTACAAATCGTTTCACCGAGGCATTTACGGTATCCTCCAATGAGCAGTGTTCGAGCAGTAAGTTGGCTATCGTTATGCTAAATTCTGCCTCGGTGAAACGCAAACAAATGTTCAACTCCGAATCCTTTTCGAAATAGAGTCTCGTTCCGACAGACTGGATATTAAAAATCAGATCAGAATGAATAGAAGCCTCTCTGCGAACAATCTCGCGTCCTTTCGCGGCCCAATTATTTCGCGGAAGATAAAGGAATGGCGGGGAACAATCGGAGGCCTTCCTCTCGAATCGGAAAATGGCAGCCCATTGGTTTTTGCATAGACACTGGCAGACCGTGAATGGATCGATTCTAAAACGCTTGAACGAAAAACTAAAATATAACAGAGACATACGAATCGTGATCTGCTGGATGATGCGAGCGTTGTTCATCTGCGGGGGATTCCACCATCTGAAGGTGAAAGGTCGCAAAGCGGAAACAAAGGATGCCCCCGTGTTGGCCGTGGCTCCGCATTCGAGCTTCTTCGACGCGTTTCCGGTTGTGTACCTCGGCGGACCGAGCATCGTCGCCAAGGCGGAGACCGGGCGCATTCCTTTTTTCGGAAGTAGGTCTTCCATGTTTTCTGTGTCAAGCCCTACCCGTCGCCTAGTTGACGCGTTCCATCCGATCCCGGACTTCGTTTTTTTTCTTTTTTCTTGTTTTTACCCGTTTGTTGCTCGACCGTCGTGAACTTTTGCTTCACTTTGCAACGAACGTTCCGTGCGCATCGTTCCGAAGCAAAATGCCAAAAGTCTTGGTCGAGAACCTTGTCGACAGATTCTCCGAAAAGACCGGTTTTGCACTCTTCGTTTTAATTGGAAATTGTGAATATTAAAATTGGAAGGATGGACATTTGATTGGCTGAAGGCATAGCTGTATTCTTTCATTTCACTCTAAAATGTCGATTTTCGTGGACCGAGAATGAGATTGGAGACAAATATATATATATATATTTAATATTTTTATATTTATTTAATTTATAGTGGGGATAATTTTTATTGTAATGAATTTTTCATATTAAAATTTATTTGAAACAATTTTATACTGAATTTATATGAAAAAATTTATTGTGGGGTTGGTAATTTTTATCATAATGAATTCTTTATATTAAAATTGATTTGAAACAATTTTATATTGAATC
>CM052144.1:5011991-5043172 GCA_028454255.1 Halictus ligatus | reverse complement strand
TTGTTGGTTGCAGGTTATGATTTTCCCGGAAGGAACCTGTACAAATCGATCGTGCCTGATCACGTTTAAGTCGGGTGCATTTTATCCCGGTGTCCCGGTGCAACCTGTGTGCATCAGGTACCCGAATAAGCTGGACACCGTCACGTGGACTTGGGAGGGTCCCGGAGCGTAAGCATCGTCCAGACGAACAGTTTTCAGTTAGGCTTATAACGGAATTTTCAGTCGGCGTAGAAAACCGTAAAGCCGAGTTTTTGCGATTTCCGCGATGAATAATCAGAAAACTCTGATCGCAGACTGAAATTACTCTGGCTGACACTGACCCAGCTGAACAGCAGCTGCGAAATCGAGTTTCTCCCGGTTTACAAGCCGAGCGAGGCAGAGAAAACGGATCCTAAGCTCTACGCAAACAACGTGCGACGCCTGATGGCAGAGTAAGTCTATCTTGTTAATAAATCGATAGAGATTAATCCTCGAAACTCCGAGAGTGCCTTCAGGTTTCTGCACGCGAACGACTCGAATTTGGAATAACGCTCTCTCGGTGGCCGTGTCTTTCTAAAAAAAACGTAACAGCACATAAATCTGAAAGCATAACGATAAAAAAGAATCGACTGACACTTGGTAATCTGCTCGAGTAATTTATGTTCGCACTCGATCTCTGTTTAATTTTTACTGTACTCTTTACGATTCATTGTGTAACCCAGAGATTTATGTTCGTGTGCAATAAATGCCAGTTGACACTGTTCTTCAATCGAGCAAGAAATTGTGTTTCCGATATTCGTTACTAAGTTTTATTTACTTTTCAGGGCTCTACAGATCCCCGTATCGGACTACACGTACGACGACTGTAGAATCATCAGCAAAGCGCATCAGCTGCACATGCCTCACGCATCCATCCTGGTCGAGGCGCACAAGCTTCGCAACAAACTCGGGTATGCTTGTGAAAAGCGGCTCCCCGGAGAAAATCGTTTTCTTTTCTCGTTTCGCAAACGATATCGATCTGTTCTCGTTTAGGCTGGTGGTGGCGAAGACCGAGGAAGAGATAGTTCAGAAGAAAACGCAGAGACTCAGCGAGGAAGTTAGTTTCCACGAGTTCGCGCAACTGTTAAGAATCGACGAGAAAGAGCCAGCTGCTCAACAACTCTTTCGAATACACGACAAAGTATGTCCGGTCACGTGTCGATTGCACTTCAATTTTAATCGTTAATCAATGTCAATTTTAGCACCGAACCGGTTAGTCGCGTTGAACGTTTCACTTAGGTTTCGATCGAAAGCAAAGTTCCCGGAGAAAAATCGAGGATTTGCTTTCTTTAAGATCTGTTGCTCGACTGCGGTGTGAAATGGTTACTTCCGCGAACTGTAAACCGATCATTGTTGCAGAATGGAACCGGTAAAATAGACTTCGAGGAGTACATATTCACGGTATTGGCCACGTCGAACGCGAACACCGAATTGGACAAGGTCGAGACGGCGTTTGAAGTAAGCGCGACACGTACGGTTTTATAGTATCGTTGATAATTCTTTACTACTTCTCACGCAATTAACAGGTGTGCGGCACGAAATCGTTATCGTGCATCGGTAAAATGGAGCTGAGGAAAGCCTTGAAAATGTCGTTGAACGTGCCGGCGGAGGAGTCGGACAAAATCTTCGAGCACGCGAAAATCGATTTTCCGGATACAACTGTGAATTTCGGTAGGTTTCACCGACATTGCTACTGACCAGTTGACCAAAAATTATCTGTCACGCTCTGTATCTTAAAAAAGAGTTCAGTTACCGGAGTACGTTCAGTAATGAAAACAGTCGGTAACGAGCGACCTTCATACGTTCCTCAGGGTGGAGATTCAGTCATCTTCTTGTTCTAGATACTGTAAAATCGTCCGATTTCTTTCTGTGAGTGTTGCAGGATGTGCTTCTTTAAAACGCGACGCTGTAAACGAAACGTAATCTGTTGAATCGAAGTCCGAAGCGAACATGGGTGAAGTATTGTTCTAGAACGTTCTATTTCTGAGAAACGTATGAGGGATGGTTGAGAAAAAAACGGTGCGCCGAGTGATTAACTGTTTCTTTCTTTTCCTTTGATTAGAATTCGTGTTGGCTGCGCTCTCGGAACGCGCGGAGTACACCCATATATTCGCGGTGACCACCGAGACAAGAAAAAAGAGTATTTGAGAATATTTCATCAACTCGTTCCACACTCATCGAAGAAGCAAGACGCGTGCCGTTTGTAGCAGACCGCTTCTCAATCAGATTTGCGCCAGTCCTGTCTAACTTTGTTCTATTTTCCTCGACGCTGCTACTCTATCAACGATTAGATAGCCATTTTCTGTTAGTCGTCGTTGATGAAACGAAAAGAGATTGTCTTCGTGAGGATTAAGCGAAACACGGAACGAGAAGATCGCATAGGAGACATTGGAGACTCTGTTCACCCTTCGAGTCGACTGTCGAGGCCACCCTAATTCAGATTTATGCTAATCGTGTTCTTTAGTTTTGATGTACTTGACAATTTTCGTCGGTCTTACCCGTAAAAGCTACACAAATGTTTTCTTCTCATTTGACGTAGAACGATTCTATAGACTCTCCCGCATTTTGTAATGTTATAAATATTCAAAAGTGTTCAAACGAAGTTTCAAGAGAACCAGACCAGAGCGAGAAAGCGTTAGAAGCGTATAACTCTTTTTAGATATTGTCCAAACATGTCCGAATGTTCATGATCACGTGAAACGTACATATATATCATTATATTTGAGAAAGCCTACAGAAACATTCAGGGTAGCTTTTATGGTGAAAGCAGAACAAGTTCTCAAAGTTGAAAGTTTGACTTTTTTTTCAACAATTTTCATTATTGAAACGGTGAAGAAGTATTGAGATATGTTGAACAGTATTATTTAACGTGTATTGATTTTCTGGAGATTTCGATGAACTTGTATTATTTGATTATGGTTGTTGCGATGGCGAAGCTCGTTTCGAGAGTCCACTTAAGGGTTAGACGAACAGCAGTGCTGCGCAGCGCAGCTGTAATTTCGTTACTTTATAAAAGAGCTTCTTTTGTACAAATGAAGTCGAATTCCAAAGGGGACCGCGAGGTTCGGGCCGAAAGTCTTACTCGAGAAAGTAAGAGGATGTATAAATACCACTGTTCTCTTTTTGTTTCTACCCGTAAATAAGCGTTTTAATTTATTGACGAGTTTTGTATTACGCCATTGTGTTTCACGAGATTTTCCGGCAAGGATAAGTATGTACAAGTATGGGCACGGAATCCGTAAAAAAACGATAAATAACGGCTGCTTTATATCGCGGACCATAACGCATAGCGACACACATATATGTATCTACACGTTCACACAGAGTAAAATAAGACGTAGCATAACTTTCTCTTGGGTTTCATACTGTTACATACTTTCCATCTAGTGCACACACGTGGTCTAGAATAGACTTTATTTCTCGTTAACGCTCGCCTAATATTTATTGTAAAACATTCGACATCCCCTCAGAGTTTTTCACCCGCATTTGAAGTCATGTAAATAGTATTACACCGAAGGTTTCTTAGACATATAAGCATACAAACCCCTCCGTGTTGGACTTAATATTCACGGCGGACGTGTTGTCTGTACGAAAGGATTAGGTTTAGGAGTTATTTTAGATTGCTCAGGGTTCAGAAGAATTTCAAGGCTATTGAGAATTTCGCGCGTTTATTAGTAGTACCGATTAAGCCACGATCACACACACACACACATTTCTCTAAGTTCGCAACGTGTCCAGAGCTCTTACCGTACCAATGCGAAACCGTAGATCCGAGATGCTCGGGTACAAATTATTTTTTTAAATCAATTCATCAAACGGTAAAATTCTGTTTCAATTCGGATCGATCCCTCGTCTTGTTTGCGAGACAAAGAAATTACTTTGCATGGAAAACGATATTTTATTTGGACTCGAAAGAATGTTACTGATAATACTGATGATATTTATTAAATTCTATTGTAAGCTGAATTATAAGTTTCAATAAAGAATTAAGCCTAAGGGATGCGAAAACAAGTATACATGGTATACGTAAAAATTCGTAGGAAACTAATTTCTCGAGATTTTTCCGTCAGTATGGTCCAAAAATTGGATTTTCGTTTCCCTTTTAGTGAGAGCCTTAGTTCAAGGTGTAATTCAAACATGTTGAGGACTTGGACATGCATTTAGAATAAATATAATATAAAATTTATTCTTTGCACGATAATGAAACATGCTACAGTATTTAATATTTAATAAACATAAATACATATACATGTGTACAATATATGTATATGTATACGTATGTAAAATAATAATTATTTATTGGTCATGAAATACGATAAACTATTAATCATTGTATATACGCATATATTAAATACATATATACATGTATTGTATATCAATATATATGTATATACGGGATATATGATTGTATATATATATAGATACAATAAAATATTCTTACAAGATATGAACTATTCTAAAAAAATTTGATTTTTTCTTTTCATTCGTTTGCAGCGAAAGTGTCGGTACTGATTTACTGATTTAGTTTGATTTAAGTACAAACACATGACATAGAAATAAATAAATAAATTGTAAATTTTTCTGATGTGGTACTATAAGCAAATCAACATTTTTAAAAGCAGAAGAAGTGGTCGGAATTTAAATAAATACTGTTAGACTTACTCCTTGATAATTTTTTTGTGTGAAGAATCGAAAAGTAGCTAGAAATAAAAATTGACCGATGCTTCTGTTTTTTAACAATACTTTTGTAAAGTTCAAAACGATCCGGATATTTTAGCTAGTATGTAGTAAAATAAAGGAGACATTAAACTTGAAAAGCACAAGAATAAGTCGAGAGGAAAACGAAATTGTTATCGCCCCACAATATCACATAACATCGAATATACAATAAAAAATGAAGAAGGCTTTTCTAATCCGAAAATCGCATAGTATACAAAAATGGAGCTGTCTTTTAAGATTTTAACACTCGGTTATTACAACCCAGTCATTAAACGATTAATATTACCTATAATATATTCCTGTGATTTACAATGTAGTAAATATTAATTACTCAACTCTTGAAACCTGAATTTTAAGAGTCAAATTATGGCAGGATATTATTTTCAATTTGTTTCTTCAGATCACTGTTATATAGTACACAAAATATCTACAATATAGCAATTTGTGAGATTCCCTTTTAATAAATATATTGTAATTTATATAATATAAAATAACAAACTATGTTTCAGTTAATGCAATTTAATGCAATTTTTTCTTTAAATAACTGAGTATGCACTGTGTTGCAATTATATTAGTATTTACTGTTACGTTTACATATGCACATGAGTATGGAAGGTAATCTATTATTTATTGACTGTTATCTGTAAACTCTAGTTCGGAACGCAATGAAATTTTCGTTTCTCTTAAGATTGTTGAAGTAGTATGTGTTTTCAAAGGCACATCATTCTGTCGTGATGTTCGTTACTAATTCTTTAATCGATTTCATTATCAAACTTATATCCTGATTGTAATCGATAATGCTTAGACGGTATTGTGTTCTATTCCGTACAAGTTTTGTGCATTACGTTCGTGTTGTAAAATACATAAGTACAAATATATCGTCAGATCCCCAAGAGTACTCGGAAAACAATTCAACTAAAGATCTCATAAATAACAAGACATAGAAATCTATGGACTTAAACTAAGAAAGAAACGAGTTAGTCTTACTTTTTTCGCAAAATACTTGACATACTCGACGAGCTACTCTTTTGCTGGAAAATTTTGCTCACTTTCTGTCGCATGTCCTCCACGCCTTGTCCCACGTTCGCAGTAGCCATCGACAACAAGAGGCCAGAGTTCATCGACAGCGAACTGTCGAACACCAGAAAACAACGTTCATGCAATTATTTGCTGAATAAAATATTACATATTGGTAGAATACCGGATGTTATAACTTTAAAATTAGCAAACTATGTGTATTCGATGTTAATCTGAATTTATACCAACGTACAATGTACAGCTGGTCTCATAATTGATGGCACACATTTTGCACTTTCAAGCTAGGTGGAATAATTTATTAGATGTTAAATTTTCTAGTAGACTAATCTAGCTTGGCAGAGAAACTGAAGTTGACCATTTACGAAAAAGTTATTCTGATTTAAAATCAATTATGATACTGGCTGTGTTTATTTATGGGAACATCCGAATTCTACTGATTAACGAGCAACGCGTACAAACCTCTTCATGGGTTTCGAGAGATCTTGTCGAGATTCTATTTCCCTGAGGAGGGACTTGACCGCATCTTCCTGCTGAGGCAAATGATGGGCCACTAATTGTTCCAGACACTTTAAGCCGGGCAGCAACACGTTGGAAACGCATTGGTAGCTGAGCGGACAGTAAACCAGAACAGAAAATGCTTCGACCAAAGCATTAATGAGATCGACTTTACGACCCTGTTGCAACGTGAACGAGGCTATCGTGGTTAATTGGGTGGCTATCACTGAAAGGAAGATTACCTTTGGTTTCAATGGGAACGCTTTCGGAGACATTAGAGTCGAAGAGTTCTTACCATCCTCAATGTAATTTTGAGGGCAATTCGGGGCGATAAGTGCTAAAGTGGAAACTAACGGAAGCGCTAAAGCTGGAGGAACGCCTTGAGGGTCCTTGGCGATGTTCTCCAACGTTAGGCGTGCTTTGTCCCTCATTTCTCTCACTTTGCATTCCGTTATCAATCGGCCGAGCGAGGGAATCGCCGCGCATCGAACAGTCCTAAAACCAAATAATCCCGATAACTAACGCTAGTCGCGTCGCTTTTAATTAATACTACGACTCTAATAATCGGACTGTTCAATTGGAAACAGAGAATAACTATACGAGTAGAGAAATATTTACAAATATGTCTTACATATCAGGATCGCTAACGAGTGTTACAATTGCTGGAACTACCTTAGCGCTTGCTAACCGATCGGAAACATGAGCTATCACACAACCAAATATCGTCGCGGTTGCACATCGTACAACAGGTCTTTGGTGCACTACCCCTATAAAAAAGGGGGATGGAAGGTGTAACTGAATCGCTAAAGTGCCGCTAAGAATGAAACAAAATCGCTAGTCATAATGATCAGTGGAACTAACCATCCCATAAACCGCTAAGGACATATTCTTGCATATGTTCATCAGCGCACAACATAATTACTGCGATTTGCAAGCAGGTAATGCTGATACCGCTCATGGACAAAGCAACAAGGAATTCTTTCAACGATTTAGCAACCTCTGTACCATTCAGGGTGGACAATAGAATCAGATACGTAGGCATTATCGTCAAATTCATGTTTTTCTTCTCGGTCGACAACACTGTCAATTGTTGCTCGAGTTCGGACACGTCCGACGCAAATATCGGCTGAATCTGAATATTAACAAACAACGTTTATTATAGAAGCACAGTTTCTGTCCAATAAATTGAAACTTTTCTTTCGCGTTTCGATGAACGAAATTCATGTTGAACAGTGTTATCGAGTGCTTAAAATATTGAAATTACCCGTGTTTGCGTGATGTATCGTCCAAAACCCAAACACAGCGAGCGAATGTACGTCAGAAGAGTGTGTAAAATGGTTTCGTGTGTGATTTCTATGGATTTTACCATCTCTAAAATTTCCATTATTCTAAAACACAGTAAGTATTAACATACGCAAAATATCCACAAAATGTCTTACCGTTAAAAAGCGTACAATTTATTCGTGAACCACTCTAATTCCGGCCACGTATCGTTTTCCCACGTATTTGCAAAGAATGTGTTCAAAAGTGTTCCGACGTCTAAATCTCCCTCGTAAAATACTTTCGGGTTCACGATATCGGTCTGACACAGGTACAGAAACACGTCGGCTACGAAACAAAATTAGAAAATAAATCGACAATTACTTGAGCTTGAAATTTAAACGATTTACGTCGGTGTACATTATATTTACATAATTCAGTCGATGTTCCGGGTTCTATGCTTGATCTAACCGCATCTGTGTCGGCTACACAAATGACCATATGTGGTAATAAATACTGTAAAACGTTAATCGACGAGACCGTCCTTCCCTCGTTTATGTGATCCTTGTTCGGTGAATGTTGATATTGTCCAGATTTCAACTGAGTTTTCACTTTTGATATTATTCGTGGCAACAAATGTGTTTGTAATCTTCTTAGAGAGAGCGCCCATTGAGCTAAAATCGGTAGAAGCAAAGAGGAAGCGACTTCTACGACGATAGGCGATGAATCGTTTAGCGCGGTTAACGCCAACTCTTCGCACTAAAAGAATAATTGTGAAAGATGTAAAACGTGTTTACGATGCGCAGAATATCTTGGAATCGTCATGTGCGATATCTTGCCTGAAAATACTTGTCGGGATCGTCCATTAAAGCTATGAGTAACGCAAGACTCTTCACAACGCACGCTCTGACCATAGGATCCTTGTCATCGAGTAACATTTGTTGCAACATAGAGAGCATCAAAGAGTTCCTGATACCGACCGACATGTACGGAGCCAATGCGCAGCAACACTCCACAGCTAGTAACCTTTTCTCAGGATATTTATACTGACTCTGTTCCCAACAAATGGTTAAGATTTCTTCCCCCTCCATTGGGTCGTTCTCAAGCTTCGCCATTGCGACTAAACCTAACGGTACAACAAATAGTAAGCTCAGTATATCACAGAGAACAATGTAATTCGTTCTATATGCTAACCAGCTAGTATCAATTGTCTTTCGTCCTCCTGCGGCCTCTTCTTAAGATTAAACAATAGCTGCAAAAATTTCTCTCTTTCTGCGGATTCAGCGTGCAGCCGAATCACGCTTAATATCAACGGTATTACTTCTTCGCGTTTGTTGAGTATGACGTTGGGTACAATACGAGGTAAAGTTTCTGCCAAAATGTGAACAAGATTGTCTCGTGTCACTCCGTTTCTAAAGGGTTCCTCGGCCGTGGAAACGATGGAACTTGGAATATTTACTAAACAGTGTGTGATCACCTCCATCTTGAATTTCAACGGTAAATGCCTAAAAATAATACATTTCAAGCTACCTTCGGTAGAGAGTCAATTTTATCGAGAGTGCAAATCAATACCTAGATGGAGGATTCGGAAGGATAGACGATCCTTCAGTGACGTCTACTCTCGGTAGCTGAATTCTCGTCCACTCCTTGTCCCCAGGATCGGTCTCGCCGAGGCTGACAACCACGGACGCACTGTCGTCTTCTTCCGGTTCGTGAGTTGCCGTCGACGTATCACGAGGTGGTGTTTCAAGAAGCTCGAACTTATCCGGAGTTGTAGAACTGGAGTTCAACGTTTGTATCGTTCCGCTACTACCTTTCTACAGAAAAAACAAGTCAGCTACAGAAGCTGAGATAGCATAATATACTTCTGAAACGTTTTCCTATACGCGTAACGGGTACCTTGTTCGGATTCTGTGATAAACTTTCATTTGTTGTCGCAATAATTTGTTGCAAGTCCACCTTCTCTTGCTCCAACATTGCAGTTTGTTGTTTGAGTTCTTCCAATTCTTTCACCTGCAAATAATACGGTGTTTTAAACTCTGTTCAACCCTCCAATGGCAGACGTAAAAATGTTTTAACATGCCAATTGCTTAAATTCATCCTTTTCTGCTTCTAATTCGACATCACTGAAGTCTGTTTGCACACCAACGATCGCAGAAGGTGCTTTCTCGTAGCCATTAGCTCGCATATATTCTCGGTAGATTTGTAATAATTCCGCAGGCTTTGGGATATTCAATCCCACGTCCTGCCAATCCTCGAAATCTTGATTTTCGTTTTCATCGCTGAACGTGATGGAAGTCAATTTGTACGATCGTGCTAATAAATATTCGTTGACGAGGAAATTTAAAGCTCTCTGTTCGTGAGGCTTTATGGGTGGTTCATTGGCTAAGTGTTTGTCAGAACATTTGTCCGGGGTGGGTACATCTGACTCTAAAACATTGAGATATCGGTTAAAATACAATTTTAATGCATAATATTCAAAGAATAATAAAACGAAAATAACCTGTAACTACGGTGAGATTCGTACGAAGAGCGGAGATACATTCTTTGGCTTTTCTAAGTTCAAATTCCAAGATTGCTACTTTCTCGTCAACGCCTGCACCATCTTCTGAATATCTTGTCATATCCAGCGAATCTAAGGTGGCCTGGCTGGATGACCTAGCTGGATAAATTGAAGCAGAAATATTATACTATAGCATTTCTGATTGCGAATTAATGAATAATTTCCTTCAGATTTATTATTTGAAAGATAATGCTGCTTTTGCAATAGCAACAGCTATTTCATTTGTAAACCAAAAAGTCATTTTGAGTAATATAAATAATGCAATTAATATAATTAATATTACAATTCCTGTAAGATTATTATTTAAAAGCTTAATACGGTTGAATCACACGTACGCATAGAAGGGAATGGTTCCGGCTTGATGTTTTGGCCTTCGAAATTGCTCGGATTCGAGAAGAATTCTTGCAAAACAAGCAATTCTTTTCCTGCTTCGCGCAATTCCGCGTGCAGCTCCAAGGCCGTTAATAGAAATTTGTCGTTTAAAAGCTTGGTGGCGATTTCTTCGTAAGTTATACATGTTTTCGAGGCTGGGCATCCTGAAGCAATAAAACAAACATTACTAATTTCTCCGAGGAATCAGACTGTCGCTAATTATTACACGGTAATTCGTACATGCTCCAAACTACCGATGACGTGTATACGTTCTAGCAGCAAGTATCAACGACAAGTAACGTATTCGTTAGGAGGGATTTCTCATTTCGTTTTACAGACGGTACAGCATTGAAATATTGATTCTCACGGTAGAAAATGTGAGCGGCTTTTAATGATTGAACCGCAAGTATTAAAAAATGATTACCTTTACTGTCTGTTGACAGAGGATCCCTAACCTCTTGCACTGCATCGACCATAACTTTCACTCTGTTCAAACGTTAACTGAGAATGACATGTCCATCTAGGCTGATGAATAAAATAGCAACCCACTCGAGCGCATGCCACGCTTTCATTAATTTAATTAAGTGTATTAATAGAAATTACTTGGCTCTAAGCGACACAGCACATCGTTTACGATGACAACAAAGCCATGTTTTACACTCTGCGATGGCAGCGACTAAATAGGCACATTAGCGGCCATCGGGGTTAGAAATAATCATCACCGATTGGTTATAACAAAATTCACAGACGATCAGAGTTCGGCGGCATTTAATCGATCGAAGTATTTCATTTTATTCAAAGAATTCACGTTTATGATTGAAATGCGAAACCTTGAGAAATCGCGATCAATACTAAATATTAATCGCCGATTCAAAACCTTAATTGTTATTCATTTTTACTCGTAATATTCAGTAAGCTCGTTTAATATTAAACCTTCAGAAATATACATTATAGTAGCATTTGAGTACCGGAATATTTATTTCACGATGAATAGAATTTCAATGGGTAATCATTAATCCAATTAATGATTAAACATATCTGATTTAGTTGATCGCGATTGTACAGCGGTTAAATGAAAAATTTAAACTTTATTTGTATGAAGTATTGCCCAACTCTGTACACGGCGTATACAGATTTAAATAAAATATTTTAATGTTTATAAATATTCTAATATTTTCAAATACTCTCGATGACATCGTATGCGGTAATTCAGAATCTATTATTCAAAAAATTCATTGTCTTTGCACATTTCCGAATACCATTACAACATAACAGCTTTACGTCTATGTAGTATCACAGAATTTAAATTATCATATATTCTATCAATGTTTCTACAATAGAAGTATTATATTTCTATGTATATTAAACACACATATTCCATATAGTTCTCACATGTGTATTTAATACGATATACTTCTGTATGTTTAGTATACGAGATATGAATTTTCAAATATACACAGGTATTTCAAAAACATAGTTCTTTATCTTTCTCAGTACAAGTTTGAAGCAATTCGAATATCAATGATTTCATAGAAAAATTACAAATAAAATATAATCATAAGGAAATAAACGTGTATAAAATCAATACTTAAGCAGAATAAGTACTACAAATACAAGTGGCTTTGCATTATATTACACTTAAAAGTCTAAAACGATTCTGCAGCTTGGTTGCACATGGAAAACCTAACGAAGAAACAGGGGTCTAAAGTGTACCGAACTACGATTTAATTTATTACAATTATTATTACAATGATACGAACCTGTGTGTGTGTGTATGTGTCTGTGTGTTTTTTTTTCTTCTATGTACAATCTACCTTTCTGCGCGTCTTTTGTCAAATAATAATCGTAATAATTAATAATAGTAGTAATAACACGTGTCTCAAATTCCTTCGATATACTTTTTCATCTTTTTTTGCTTTCGTCTCGTTGATATTTTTATAAGTGTGTTGAAAAATCGGTATAAATGTAACTACTAAAGGAGTAATATTACCGTAGTAATCGTCGTAGCTTAGACAAAACTCGGAAGGACTGTAACACCGTTTTACGTTATCCTATATATTACTATTGCAACGTTATTAAAGTTGGTTCGTTTAGATACATGGCCTCGAGAGGGCCATATTTTAGTAAAGAAAATTCGCCGAACGATCCCTTTTCTAAACCACTAATATGAAAATTATTAATGTTTCCACTTCCCTACAATTCGTTCAAGCACCATATTGGCTGGTTGATTTTCTTTTTCTTTCTTCTTTAGTATGTCAGCGATTGAACAAATTGGATTCGATTAAGTCTAAAATTATTACTTCGTTCTCGATTTACTATCATCGATAGACAACTACTTTGTAATGTCGATATAAACTTCGATCGACGCTAGTATACTAATATTAATTCTTACAACTAGATCACTACCGTCGATATTATCAGCAATAAAGTTTGTGTTTTTTTTTTCTCGTAAGTCTTGCCGTGTTTCGTTTTTGTGTTGGTGGCTACGACACTTGAGACATACTGATATCATCCTATTCTTCTCTCTTTTTCTCTTAGGTTTCTACTTATTTATTTCCTACGATCACGTTCATATAGTTAACAACTAGAGTTTAATTAGAACAATGATTTTTATTTCTCGTTACATACCAATATATTCAATTGTCTCAGCAACCAACAGTAGAGTCAAAAAACAGCATAAAATTTATATAAAGTATTACAGATCTTCCAGAATTTTTCTAAGTTATAATTATCTCATTAATATCTTTTTTTTTCCCCTAACCAGCAACCGCCAACACGAAATTTGACTTAGGCTGGGGTCGAGAGACGCAAGGCGGTATAGTACTTTTTATTTTCTTTTTTTCTTCTTTTGATTGGTATCAATCTAAATCTAGTATTTGGACGAAGTGCGAGGATGGGTCGTGCGTGCTTTTGCTTTCTAAATCGAGCGTGCGAATCTCATAAAATCGTTTTTGCTTCATTTAGCCACAAATAGCTTACTTTCGTTATTTCCTTTGCCAAGTTATAATTTATCGTTCGTTATTAATTCGCTTAAATACAAGTAAGTACTCTATTTTTTTTTCCTATTTGTTCTTTAAAAAGAGAAAGAGAAAAAAAGAGAAGAAAACAAGAACGAAAGCTCATAACCGTCTGTACGCATGTTGTCCTGTGAGTGTCCGTGAACGATGATTGGAATTTGTGGAACAGCCCTGAGAAAGAACGAACGACGCGCGTGGAAATGATGTTTAAGTGAATTCAGGCATACCCGCTTTTCTGTGAATCTGAATCTGTATGAGAATGAACTTTTTTTCTTTTCATCACTGAACATGTGAATTTTTCGGAATTACTTATTCATTACTTCCTCCCATATTCGCTTTTAACCTCAAGTCTTAAGAGACGTGTAACGCGAATATGCGAACATGTCCTTCGAATTTTTATACAAATGACAACCTTCAACGCTAAATATCGATACTTCTGCAAAAAGAAAGAAAAATAGTTAAACAGTAATATCATACTGAGAATGCTCACAAGGTGATTCAAGGATAATATCATCAGATTTATAAATTATACTAATCTCTTCTAAGCTAAAAGGAATGTCGTGCCGCGTCGACTAATCGATCAACAATAACGAATTACGAGATAAGTAGAAGGTTATACAATTTCTACGACACCCTGTACACCTTTGAAAGTACGAAACGGTCGCGACCAGTAAACAGAAACTTTTCTCATGGTCCAAAAGGCGTGAGTTGCGTCTGAAAATTTGATGAGACTATCGTCGAATCGATATCCGCGTGAAATTCGCACTTACCATCAGGCAACTCGTATAGTTTTTTAGGAAGGGAGGAGAAATAAGGGTGCCTTAAAGCTTCGTCAGCTCCTATCCGTTGATCGGGATTTAGTTGTAGAAGCGACGACGCCATACTATCACCTTCGGTTATGTCGTAGAGTCTAGGAAACGAAAGACCCAATTTTCGTGAAGGATAAAATCCCAGTCTATGCGGTTTGTATCCCGGCAGGTGCGTGACACCGGGCCAAGTTTCTTCGGTAGGGGTACCCAATACTTTGAATATTTTATCAAGTTGGTCGTATGTACAGCGTACACCTGGGAATGTTGGTTCGCCAGTCAACATCTCCATAAATATGCAACCTACACCCCACATGTCAAGCGAGGTAGAATACTCCGTGGAGCCCAGAAGAACGTCGGGTGGCCTGTACCACAAGGTCACCACTTCGTGCGAGTACGTGTGCGACGGTACAGATTTAGCTCTAGCTAGACCAAAATCTGCCAGCTTCAGTTCTCCGATCTCACTGATTAATAAATTCTGAGGTTTCACGTCTCTGTGCAGTACTCTCCTATACGAATGTTACAGTCGCATTGATTAATATGTCCGCGAAGCGGTTACCGAACGAATTGTTTCAAATGAGTGCATGCTATTTACCTCCTATGACAATACGCTAGTCCTCTTAATAATTGGAACAGAAACAATTTCACGTTTCGTGGATCTAAACCACCGTTTCCGGTTCCATGCCTCTCCATATATTGAGACAAGTCAGTATGAACATACTCGAAAACGAAAGTGAGAGTCTCCCGCGTATGAATTATATCGTGCAAGGTTACAATATTGCTATGCTTCAATTCTTTGAGAAGGCTTGCCTCGCGAATGGCAGTAAATGGAGCACCTTCTTCCTCTTGCAGTCTAATTTCTTTAAGTGCCACCATTTGATTTGTAAGATGGCTATAACCTTTGAACACTGTGGCGTACGATCCTTCCCCTAATTGTTCCAGTTTTATATAAGCTTCAGACTTGCCGAACGGAGAATCACCCTGTACAGAATAAACATGATTATTTTTAACAACAGTCAATGAAAGACGGAAGAAACGTTTAAAGAATTATTGAGCTTGGAATAATTTATAATACATTTTGAATTATGATTCGTCAGACCAGAGTATCTCTTAAATAGTTTCCAAGCTCGATAAGAAGACATAAAGAGTACAATCGATTACCCCAAAAGCTGAAAATCTTTTGGTTCTTCTAGGAGGTGGATCCGGGCCAAGGAATACCTCGGACTTGGGTCGCGGAGGACGCCGAGGTCGCAATATAACTCTAGCTTCTTCGCGTATATCCTCATCAAGAAGCTTGGAATCACTAGAAACGGAAAGCTGCCGATGCACTCTCTCATGGTCGCCCACACCTGTCCATTCTATGACATCCAATTTCGTCCTTAAAACTTTCTTTAAAATAACAGCAACAGGAATCCACGTAAAATCATAATTCCTCAATAATTGTATCAATACATAATATTTTAGTTTCACGCAACGCATTGTCATTGAATGATACAATAATAGTATTACATATTATATTATGTAGAAAAGATTACATATCTGAATAGAATTGATTATTATTAAATGCCTGATCAAATGGGAAGCACAATTATTGTGAAATCCGAGTAAATACATTTCACAATACTTTACAAGTCACTCATGCAATTTGTTATCTCCAATAAAACAAAAAACACTGAGCTATCACTACAAGAAATTAATCATTTTGATAAATAGAACTGTGCAACGTATGTTATCTTAGAGCAACTTTAATATCATCTATCGATCAATTGAGAGAATCATTTAATTGTCTTAGTATGTCGTGTATTATTAATTTACTTCTCACTTACCATAACGACGATCCTTATCTGCAGGTATATTACCGTTTGGCTCCAAACGGTCTAGGAACTCCTCGGAATAGCCATTATATGACAGTCGGCCTCTGTTTGCAGCGTCATCAGCCTCTTCTTTTGATATCGCTAAAATACGAAAACCAGTTATGTTGATCTGTTCTAATCACATTCGTTGTATCATCCATTCATAATTCAAAAATCTTGAAAAATAAGCAAATCGGATATCAATGTCTTCACACTCCTTTTTCTGTAAAGAGTAGATCAAAACTAGACAGAGTAGATTAGAATAAGATAATTAGAGTTGATTAAAATACTGAAAAAATATAATCACAATAAAAAAAGAAAGGTAAAGACAAATGGAACTTATGTCATATATATGCTTGGAGTAATGACTATTATTGGGTATTAAAAAAGTTGGAAGATCGTCATTAAAAGATTTCAATGACTACTTTTTATTTGAATTAAATGAACCCAGCTCTGCTTTTTAAGATAAAGATACTATAATAAGTACCATTATGAGTATCATAACCATTGATTATTGATACATTACTTACAAGATATTCTATGATACCTTAAATTAAATGAGTAATGTTGTTACATAATGTAACATAAAAATAGATGAGCATGTTTGTGAAACCTTTTGATAACTTCTGGAAAGCATTAATACTTTTGTAGTATGTAGACATTATGTAATGGAAAATGACTATAACTGAATCAAGTAATAGAATTACCAATTGTGCATCAATGTAAAGAAACCGGCTCAAGTATACTTACAAAGTCTCCCAAAACTGTGGCTAAGCCGTTTTTTCAGCTTTTGTACTCTGCTAAGGGCACCTCCTTTCTTCTCCCGCATTGTCACAGACCCTTCACATAATAATCATAATCTGTAGTAACTATAATCTGAAGGATAAATCTACGAATTGAAATGTTTATATATTTATAGCAAATTATCGATTATATTTACAACTATAGCGTACGCTTTAAAGAAAAAGCCTGGTGGCTGCTAACAGCTGCAATAGCCATCTACTGTAAGCACTGAAGTGTTGTCATTATGACATGATCTTGGTACAGTTGATAGCTATTCGACTGACAGTGTGCAGTTAGGCTTTTTTCTTGAAAAGCAGATTGTGATAACACAAATGTGTGTTTCAGATAAATCTTATAAATTAATATTATTACTGTATATAAATAAGAAACGCTATGTTATACTCGTTATATTGATAATGATATTCTTCTTTCTATCAAGCATATGGGTAATTACGTTTTCTAACATTCGTTCGTTACATCAATGAACCAATGAAGTAGAAAATGCTTAATTGCCTGCAGAAATGCTCATGACGTTCACCTTTATCTTAAGTGTTATACAAGCTTGTACATTCAATTCTCAATGGACTAATGGAAACAATTGTTAGTTTCACTGTAAAACCTGTACCATAGATCAAATTAATGACAGTCAATTAGGCAATACTGACATCGACTACTCATATAAACTATAGATGAAACGATGAACATACCATGGTTCTTTTATAATTATTCCATACATTTGAAACACTCCCGGTTAACCATTTCTAATGGAATCTTTTGAAAACGTGTAACCTTCATTTGAATAGCAAGAACTACAATCGTATACCGTGCAAATATGAACTCCATTATCAAAAAGCAATAAGACGCTAGATATTTGGTAAATATTGTACACACATATCGTTCTTATTTCTGTGAGCTATACAGGATGTTCCAAGCAATCGGAACACGTTTATTTCATGTTTTTAAACCTATTGCACGATGCAATAATACATATTAATACCTCAATGACAATGTACCGATAGACACAGATTCAACCAACAAAGTTTTAGATTGAAATAACTTAGTTATAGTTAGTTAGAATAATAGTTATTAATAATTCCATGATACAAGTGCCTAATACAAGGTACTAAAAGGACCTTGGAAAGGAAAAAGAAAACTAACAAAAATTTCCTACAGTACAAAATTCTTTACTCTCCCATTGTATATAAGAGATTTTGCAATGTTCGTATCCGTTTAATTTCAAATACAAATTGTTTTATAGACTTCCATATGTACAGCATGTTATATGTACGTACAAACATTATTATAATTTCAAAGTTACAAACTGTTTGGTTTATAACGACGTTAATAACAAAAAATTGTAAACGAACTGTTAGTGTCTATCGGAAGGTGAACGTTCGCCAATATTGGGTCACATAATTTTTTTCTATTAGAGATGAAATGAAAAATTGGGTTACAGAGGGTTAAAAATACAGCTTGTCCCAGTTGCGTGGAACACCCTGTACGATGCGTGTATACGCGCATCTAATGTGCGTATGTATGCATATACACAAAATACATACGTATATGTATATGTATATATATATATACATACATACGTACACAAACACGTGAGTTGTTGTTTGTCACGGGTGAACGAACCGACGAACCGAAAAGTTTCGCGGCGATACGTGTGAAATAACAATAAATAAATTACGTTCATAATTTCTAGACTGGCTACTGACTCCGCATCCCGGTTCACGTTGCTCCGCATGCTTCCCGGTACACAAAAGCACTTTCCTCCATTCACGCATCTGTCGCTTTCTAAGAATGACGTTTTCACGGCAACGAGACGGTACGACGAACGGTAATTAATAAATCCGCATCGAACGCGACCGATTCACAGGCGCCTCGACGCGCGTCGTCGTCGGCGGGCGGTCTCTCGCGAGATCAACAAACTTCTTGCATCGGCGAGCGACACGAAAGAGAGGCGAAAGATGTTACAACAACCGAAACAAAAAAAAAAGAAAAAGAAAAGAGAACCGTGTTTCAACGAGAATGCACACGATATCCCGCGTACGTTTCTCTCCTCGAAATGCGTACTGCTCGTCCCCCACCCTTTACGATTTCCGAACGACACACTCTCCTGCGGCTCCCTCTTTGCCGCACTCTGACAAGGGGGGGTGGTGGGGGGCCCCCAGTCACTTTGTCTCTCTTTGTCAGTCGAACGTCCACCCCCACGATCGCGGAACTTTTGACACTGGCCAACCTATTCGAGATATGTCTGTCCGTCCGTCCTCGCACGGGACCACATGTGCGACGCAGAGGGCTCGAAATCCGCGAACAGATTCCTCGCGCGTAGGAAGGGTAAAAACGACGGAACAAGAACGTAACGGCGCGGCGGGCACCGAGGACGAGGACCGAGGACGTGCATGAGTCCGTAAGGCTGCGGGAAATGAGATGAGAGTGAGAGAAAGAGAGAGAGAGACAGAGGAGGGGTGGAGGAGCGGAAGGGGAGGGACGGAACCGAGTGAATTACTTCTAGTAGCCGGAGCTGGTCGCGCGCGGGCGTCAACTTACCCTCTTTGCTCTTCGAGGCGGTCGAGCCCTTGTCTTGACAGTACATGATTACTCATTCGCTCGCACGCACGAAACACATCACATATGGGCGGTGACGCACTCTCGGTGTGTATGTGTGTGTGTGTTTGTATGGGTATGTGTGTATGTATGCAAGCAAGAAGCTACGTTCCCCGTGATGCTTCTCTCGGGCAGGTCAGGTCCGGCGAGCACCACCTTCACCTTTCTCGTATCTCGTACATCGGCGGCAGCGCGCGACGCCTTCCTAACGAACTGATCGCCATGAAAAACACACTGTCGTCCCCCGCCGTTCGCCGTTTCAAGATATCCCGCGCGTCGAACCTGCGTTGGCAACGATACGCGCCAGCCGATATGTATATTAATCCGGTTGAACCTCGACGAAACGGTTCGGGGACCCTTCTCGATCCCCTCCGGACTGTTCCAGCCTCCAGGAACGTGAATAACCTTTCTGACACCGAGGCTCTTTTCCAGTAGTCGCGATCCCCTGGATGTACGGCGGGTGCTCGCGCACGCCACCACTATCTCGAACAATTCATCCGCGAGAATCTCAACTTCTTCCAAGAAGTCTTCCTCTTCTTCTTCTTCTTCTTCTTCCCACGACCGGAATGCCTCGCGCCACAGACAAAAGTCTGAAACTGGCCGAACCACATTGGCCCCGGTGCACCTGACTCGCAGATAGTACGGAAACTCGAGCGCGTTTGCGCGGATCCTCGATGGCCGCTGTCACCCGCAATCTCGCCGAAGAGTATAGAGAGTTGTAAGTGTAACCACGAACGAGGTATATAGGATAGACCTATCGTCCAATGTGTTTTTGTGGGCCAGATTTTTCGGTAACCCCATTACCATTTTCGTGTTACATCGTGCATCGCCAATTGGAACTAAAATTTGCTGACAGAATCCTCGGTGATAGGAATTAAAATCGAAGATAGCTACAGTCGGTCCAATAAGTATCCGTACGCTCTTAAAAATCGCATAACTTTGTCAATATTGGACTATACTATTTTTTTGAGAAGTTAGAACTATTGGATCAATACATACATGAGACAAATGTTTGATTAACATTGCAATTTGTCGACATTACAGAGAAAGTATATATATAAATACAATTTTGAGTATTTTCTCTGCACTTTCGACCAATCGCAATTTTTGTAAAAAATTGTTTTCATACGCGATTCGCGCGCCTTCGCTCAGTCGATAAGGTAGCTACAGGTTAAAACTATAATATCCCTAGGCCGCTGGAAACGAGCAGTTTCCAATCTACAGAACCAGCGATATAAAAATGCGCCTTTCTAAAACAGTCGAGGTCGAGTCTAGTTAAAAAGAAATTCTTTTTTCCCATTGGATCATTTTATAAATAAATAAAAACTAAAATCACTACACCCGTGATTATGTAGTACAAATAGATAGCGAAACCTGTGGAACATCCTTCGACGTTGCTTTTCTTCGATAGAGGGGATAAACACGAGCTCGTTCCGTGTCGGAAATTGAAAATTGCGCTAATATTATCTATCGTGTTATGAAAGCAATTGGGGTTGTCGGTTGCAGAGCGGCAATGCAAGCAAATTAGTTGCATGTAAAACGAATGAATCACACTTACGTAAAGAAATCATTTATACATCTATGGAGTATTAGAATTTAACGAATAAATGTGATCGAGATTTATAAATGCTATTTATTTGTGATTACAAATTGAATATCCTCTGTTCATGGACCACTAATATGCATACTTTTCTTTATTAGCATGCTTTTATGATAGACCCTAAATTGTATACGAAATTCTACAAAAATTAGTTTCCATATGTCTAACATCTTTTTAAATGAAATATCTTGTTTTAATACTTATTTTATTCGTTAGTTCGTCTGAACCGCGGGACAATTTATATTTGGCGCGTTAAAAATTTGGGATACGGGAAGATACACATCAGTGGTGGCCAAACATTATCATGACAGGAGCCATATTTCGTCTATCAGAAATACTAGGGTATTTTGTGTAATTAATACATAGGAATATTTCTAACTTATTATTTGAATTATTTCAATATGATAATTATCAATATTCACATAAATGTTTTTTTATTAATTACTTATTAATATACGGCATACTGCACTTTCTAAGTGTCGATATTTCATTGTAGGGACATGTCTACAGAATTCATTAACCGATTTCGCAGATTTGTGAATCATTTTTCCTCTTCTTGTAATTCTGTTAACTCCATTTTTCCTACTGCTGGTTCGTAAGGTAAATTTTTCAAAAGCGAAAATCCGTCATTAACTACATCAATCTCGAAACAGGACACACTGCGACAACAAGTTCTATTCCATTTTCTTTTCGATTTTCTTTTCTTTTTCGAAATTTGACTTGTCGCTCAGCCCTTCCTGAGGGTCACTAGGTTTACGGAGGACTAAAAATTACTATTTTACATTACTTTATAAAAATAACATGAATGTATCGATCAAAGTTTGTAACGATTTTTTAAATAACATATACCCAAAGAAATCAATTTGCATTTTTACAATCTCAATTTTCGCAATTTAAAAATATTAGAATCCGTAATTTTGACGGGTCCCGTAAATCTAGCGTTAAAATTAGAAGAGCCACGTTTGGCTCGCGAGCCACAATTTGGCCACCGTTGTTACATAACAATAGCCGTACTATATAGACACGTGATTCAGTATTTTTTCTTTCTTTTTTCTCTTTTCAGGGAATAGCTCCATTTTTATTCTGCAGTCTGAAGCGATGCGCACGTTGCGCATGCGTCTGCAATGCTTATAGGCGTTCTGTGTGGTGTTGCATGCTTTCGCGTTGTGAGTCAGCAAAAGAGGAAAGCTTTCAGTTACGGGTCGGCTTTCAAAATATTTCGGTGTGAAAGACTTTTTCGGGTTGCGATCCAATATCGAGTGATGTCGAGCACAGAAAAGCAACCGTTCCGCCGGCTACCAACAGATGTTCTGCCATACCATTATGATATTACTTTGTCACTGAATCTGAAAACTTTTATCTTCAATGGAAAGGAGAATGTGCATATTGACGTAAGTTCAATCAATCTAGATCAGCGTTCTATATCTTTTATCGAAATATTTCAAGTGTTACATCCTCGAAAGCCTGGCAGACTAGAAGCACTATATATTATAGATACAATTAAAATTATATGTAATCGTAACATTTGAGAAATTTCTGTGGAGAGCGGTTCAAACGAATTTAAAATGAATATGTACTTTGATTTTAATTCACTCGTAATCTTCTCAATCTAACAATAAAACTAAATAAAGCTTTGAAATAAAACAGATTGCTTGAAAATGATAAAAATCAGTTTTTTTTACGTATTATATATTTTCTTTGCTTTGACATAAAGTGGCGACTATTGCAGTGTCCATAGGTTGAGAAACGCTGATATAGATTATCTTCTTCGACTTTGATGAAGATGCTTACTGTTTTATTCAAATCAAAAAGGAAATATCATGTTTTTATCGAACCTTGCATTTGTGCAAGTCTATGCATTGTTATTAATAGGTCTTTAATGTTTATAGGTAAAGAAATCTACAGACACCGTTGTTATAAATTCGTTGGACATCGACATAAAACATGTTGCTTTCACTGGTAACGATGGAAACACTATTTCAACTAAAAAGGTTGATATCTCTATTCCCGAGGAGACAGCCACCTTGATCTTCGACGACAAGTTGCCGATCGGCAGAAGTGGATACTTGACCCTAGAGTTTGAAGCAGAAATTAATGACAAAATGAAAGGACTGTATAGAAGCAAATACGCTGGGTACCCGTTTGTTATAAAATTATGCATTCCGTTCACATATGAATAGATAACTTTGTTTAATAGAAACGCATGACAACACCACAGATTTCGATACTTTTAGGCAAAGTGAGTGGGGCGCTGTCACCTTTTTATGTCCCACATCCGCACGCACTGTTTTCCCTTGTTGGGACGAACCCGCGTTTAAAGCTAGTTTCGCGATCAAAATTACGCTTCCACGCGACACGTCTCTCGTCACCTTGTCCAACATGGTGAGCTACAATCGATATATTCCATCTAATGATTTCGTTTTGTCTTTCTAGAGCGGACGGGGGCGATGAATACGCAGCTGTAACTCAGTTCGAGGCGACAGATGCTAGACGTTGCTTCCCATGTTGGGATGAACCAGCGCACAAAGCCACATTTGATATTACCCTAAATGTGCCATCAGGTCTCGTAGCACTTTCGAATATGGTAAGTAGCGTCTAGCATCTGTTGTGTTACTTTCTTCTTTATGGTATCTCTTGTAAAGCACCGTTGAAACGACACTATTTATTATTGATTTCAGCCTGTTAAGAGCAAAGTAACGAACGACGCGACAGAGACGTTAGTCTTCGAGACCACGCCGATAATGTCAACGTATTTGGTAGCGGTGGTTGTCGGGGAATTCGATTACATAGAGGACACGTCTAGCGACGGGGTATTGGTAAGAGTGTACACGCCAAAATCTAAAACCGAACAGGGGCAGTTCGCCTTGGAAACGGCCGTTAAGGTATTGCCATACTATAAAAATTACTTCGGGATTGCTTATCCTCTGCCGAAAATCGATCTGATCGCGATCGCCGACTTCTCGTCGGGAGCTATGGAGAACTGGGGTCTAGTCACGTACCGTGAGACGTGTCTTCTGGTGGATCCGCAGAACACGTCTGCTCTACGGAAGCAATGCGTCGCATTGGTCGTAGCCCACGAGCTGGCGCACCAGTGGTTCGGAAATCTTGTTACCATGGAATGGTGGATTCACCTGTGGCTGAACGAGGGGTACGCCTCGTTCGTAGAGTTCCTATGCGTCGCGCACCTGTTCCCGGAGTACGACATTTGGACGCAATTCGTTACGGACACGTACATCAGGGCGCTGGAGCTGGACGCTCTGAAGAACAGCCATCCGATCGAGGTACCGGTCGGCCACCCGTCCGAAATCGACGAAATATTCGACGAGATTTCCTACAACAAAGGCGCGTGTGTCATTCGAATGCTGCACGCCTACATAGGGGACGACGATTTCCGCAAGGGTATGAACCTGTATTTAAATAGGCATAGTTACGCGAACGCTGAGACCGCCGACCTTTGGAACGCTCTGGAAGAAGCGAGCAACAAGAACGTAGGCCGGGTGATGTCCATGTGGACCGAGCAGCAGGGTTTCCCCGTTGTCAGAGTCCGACATCGTCAAGATGGCAACGACCGCATCCTCACCCTCTCTCAGGAGAGATTCTTGGCCGGCGGCGGCGAGGACACGAGTAACACTTTGTGGATGATCCCCATCAGCGTGAGCACGTCGAAGAATCCGAACGAATGCGTGCTAACCGATCTGTTGGACGAGAAAACGAAAGAGTTCAAGATCGAGAACGTCTCGGCGGACAGCTGGGTGAAGATCAATCCTGGAACGGTAGGCTTCTACAGGACTTACTACAGCCAAGACGCGCTGTCCCTGTTGTTGCCAGCGGTCAAAGATCGCTCGTTGCCCCCGTTGGACAGACTCGGTCTCCTCGACGATCTGTTCGCCGTGGCGCAGGCCGGAAGCGCCTCCACCGTGGAGGTGCTTCAGCTGATGTACGCGTTCCAGAAGGAGGACAACTTCACCGTCTGGTCCAGCATAGACAACGCCATGAGGAAAATCGGTATCCTCCTCTCGCATTTAGAGAGCCTGGACGCCTTCAAGGCGTTCGGGCGTAACTTGTTGCGCGACATTTGCAACGAACTGGGCTGGGACCCGAAACCGAACGAGAGCCATTGCGATACTCTGTTGAGATCGTTGGTGTTGGATCGTATGGCAGGTCTGAACGATGCCGACACTATCGAGGAGGCGAAGAGACGTTTCGAGTTGCACATCGCTCGGAAAACGATCCTCGCCGCCGACCTGCGTAGACCTGTGTACCGAGCCGTGCTCTCGAACGGCAACAACGAGACTTATCAGACCATGTTGAAGCTGTACCGCGAGGCCGACCTGCACGAGGAGAAGGACAGAATACTGAGAAGCCTCGGCGTGGTGAAGGACGAAGGTCTGCTCGCGGAGACCCTCGAGTTCGCGATGAGCGAGGAGGTCAGGGCTCAGGACGCGGTGTACGCGATCATGTCGGTGTCGATGTCGTACAAGGGCCGTCTGATGGCTTGGGACTTCATCAAGAAACACTGGCAGACGCTTCGCGACCGCTACGGCGGCGGTTTCCTGCTGTCGAGACTGGTCAAGATCGTCACCGAGAACTTCGTCACCGAGGAACAGGCCCAAGAAGTCGAGAAGTTCTTCAAGGAACACCCGACGCCCGGCACGGAGCGAACGGTTCAGCAGAGCGTCGAATCGATCAGATTGAACGAGGCATGGCTGAAAAGAGACTTAGAATCTATTCAAGAATTTCTGGAGAAGCAGCAGGTGAAGTAGTGGTGCAGAGCCTTTCGCGCGCGCTGGGTTTTTATCAGCGACTTGTTACAATGACCAATGAAGCAGGAAACGGAGAGGTCGCGTTATGCTAGTGCGAGCATCAATAAACTAACTTCATGCGGACTCGGATGAGGGAAGAATTGTTTTTGTAAAACTCGATCACCGTCGTTCTAAACCGAAACGGTTGGAACTGCCGTGACTGGAAATTTCTCGGATCACGACGCATCGCTTCCGGCGGTGCTCCTCGTTGCCGTGCTGAACAGTATTTCGGAAACGCAGCATTCATTTTTGCATTTACTTCTCATACTGTATCCTATTCGGCACATGATCTTACCTTCGCCAGTTGCGAGATTGCGTATGCGCGCCTCTGTTGTATCGTGTTGTCACTCGTGTATGTAAGACGAAGAGAGAGTAAGTGAAACAAGCGTATAGCTGCAGTATACATTTATATCACGTACCATAATCGAGAAGATTGAAATAAATACTTTTACGCTTGTACCTGCACGAATGTTTTCGACGTCCTCTCCACGACCGTTCACAGAATTGTTTCACATCGTTTCTTTCGCAGAGTTCATTGTTAATTAATGTTGAGCATTTTCAATACCGGAAGTCGCATTTGGATTTCTGGTCGAGTTTCGAATCACTGTCAAGAGGATTGAATTTACAGAACGAAGAATGTTTCCTTGTGCTCTCTCATAAGATATTATTGATTCTACATTGATGATTGCGTGTAATGAAACTGAATACATATTAATATGTACCTTATGGATAGAACTGTAATTCTACGGACGTTTGGTGTTTTATTTACATTTAGAATTTAGTGTTAAGTATGTCACCATGTGAACTTTTACCATCTTTGGGAGATCCTCACAAGCGTTCAAAATTTTATAATCTCGGTTCTTGAGGCAAACGCCGCTCCGATTAATTTGGAATTTAACAATTCAACATCTAGATGACTACCCTGAGATGTCACCCTTCAAGGGTGGAGGTTTGTTACTGAGCTCGCAGTACGAGGAAGATGTCTTACCAAGCAACGTAGAAAGCTGTGCATCGGCCTCTGTTATGATGCTTGCCGATGACTACCATTTATGAACGGACAGGAGAAAACGTATGCTAAGTCTGCTTTCTCCAATATGCTGAGCAACTACTTCGTTCTTTGGCACCCACCCCAATCAATGAACGACTAGTGTGATATATTCTCGAGCAAGCCTGGGTATATGCAAGTGTAACATCAGCATTGCAATAAGACAAACAATTGGAATCTACGGTAAAATATTTTACATATGTACGCATATTGACCATCAAAATTATTCTCAACTAAAGGCCCGATGGACTCGGTTGTATTCTTAAGTAGCCCTGTCGGCTTTAATGCAACCACGATTAGAGCAACACTCTTCGAAGGTAATAAAGCCATGCTCATCCTCAGCTAGTCCTAATCTCACAACATTTGACCGTATCAAACTCCTTGTACGCCGAATAAAGGGAAGCACACATGCATTAATCGCTTGCCAGCATTTTGCTCATAAAAATAGATCAGAACACCTGCCATTGAAAGGATTAGCTAGACACAGCTGTGCTGTGCGTACCGCGCGATAAGAATTGAATCTCGAAACACAATGGACAGATACGTGTACAATAGTTTGCAAAACTGGACTGTATTCGGTTCAAACGAAGTTGTCGATCGGCATCCTTATGCGTAGAATTTTTGGAAATGTTACAACTGTAAATACTTCTACTGTAATGTTTCTTCTGTTATTCCTATTTCCACCTCGGGTTTCACAGGGGCATCGAAATGACCATGCAAAAATTCGAAGAAGAAAATATAAATTCAGAAATATTGAATTGGAACGAATGAACGACGTACCACTGAAAATTTGGACATCTAAAGATCGGGATGCGTTGAATAGACAATAATTGCAGAATTTAGAAGAATCGTAACTCCTCTTCGAAGCATCGACATTATGCATTGTCATTCACTCAATCAACCTATCTCAGGGAATCCACCTAAAGTCCTAAAACCTTTCTACGGTGTTGATTTGCTTCTACGGTGTGTAATACTAAAAATGAGATTTGTAGGATTAAGTCCTTTCCAGTTTCGGCTTCGCTAACAGCATCGATCGAATTTTCTATATTTCAAAATAGTTCCCATCGCGTTAATTATTGACTGGGATTTCCGTGTTGTCGCGAACCGGTAATTCAGTCCCACGTCGCCTCGTTAGGGCCTACGGTTAGTATCTTCCTCTCGGAGGAAGATGCAGGCATAATAGCCGTCGAACCCACCCCTATCACTTTCGATTTGCAACGAATCAGCGAATCGGACAGTTACGACGACTGTAAACGCATTTCAGGCGTTTCCTTTCGTAAAACGGGTTGCAGAAAAGCGAACTGGGCATAAAGCGAGCTTAAGGCGATGTCACGGGCAACCGAGGCGATCCTTATCTGGATCGATCAGCCCGTTTAACTTCCTTGTGGGAGGGTTCGCCGCTGTGACACCGTGAGTCAGCCTCCACTTTCGTTATTAGCGTACATCGAGAATACCCGCGCGAGAAAGGGAGAGAGAGAGAGAGGGAGAGGGAGATAGATGGAGAGAAAAGAGACAGAAAGTGGTGGTTCGCGTCGGAGAGTAGTTTTGCCACCCCCTAGCCATTCTCCGTTCCCCCATGGCTCCTCGCTATGAATACGAAGTGAGCCTCGAGTGGCCAAAAGGGACGAAAAGCCGCGGGGACACGCAGCCAGTCGGACGGAATCAGTTCCCTGGGTATCCCGTGAACCCGTGGTTCCCAGGAACGCGCACGCGACCCGGGACAGGGAACACGATCAATACGAACTTTGCGAACTCCTACACCCTGCGACGATACATCGTCCGCCTGTGCTGCGGCCAGGCCCTCCTTCAACCAGGACAACCACCGAGAGACTCCTCCCTCGCACGTGTGCGTGGATTATTACGTACACGTGTGCTCATTTAACCCACCCCTCGTCAGACTCTCTGCCTCGCCGAATATACACGTCCGTGTATTACATAACATATACCCCCGCGATAAAATATCCTTCCAGCACACGTTTCCGCAGCACCGATCGAGAAAATTTTCGCATTCCCTTAATTTTTCCGTCGAACCCTCGCACCCTCCTACACGGAATCACCGCGCAAAATTCCGCGACGTTTCGATCATTTTTGTTTCACGCTTCTTTCGTGTTTCGTTCGGGATATTGTGGAGTTATTCGGGATTATCGCACTTTAACATTTACGGAGCACTAAAAGCGACTATTTTGCATTACTTCGTAAAAATAACAAGAACGTGCTACTTTTAGCAATATTTTTAAAATAATGTATACCCGGAGAAATAAATTTGCTAAATCATTTCTCACGTATGCATCCTTAGAATCTTAATAATATTGAATTGAAAAATATTAGAACCCGTCATTTTGACTAAATTAAATTTGAATAAATTGTAGTAGAATCATAGAGAAACGTCACTGAATCTTCGCAGTAATTAGAAACAAATGAGTGTAGTTTGACTGGGGGGTCGTATCAGGAATTTCTGAATACATTCATTATTTGCCTGCGGCTATTGCATGATCAAACGACTATCGTGTTGTGTATAAGAAGATCTAAGAACAGTAGGAACAATGTTACAAACCAGTAAAGACCTAATATACAATTTTACACATGGATTTTGTATATCGGGTATCTAATTAGAAAAATGTTTTTTCATACGGTCAATAATTTATTAGCAAGTTCATGTCAACTCATCTTCATATGCAGCCACAGAAGAAATCGAAAATTCCGTTTTAATGCTTAATGTCATAAATAGACTGCGGATCTTTCTGCGTAATAACAAATTCTATTACAAGAAATAGAAACTAAGTAGAATGTTACTTCTTCTAATTTTGATAGACGAGCAATAGTATACTGAGTTTGAAATTGTTTTAAATTTTCCTACAATTTCGAATTTCGTCTCCTCAATTTTATTATAAATGCATACAGATCTATGTATTAAGTGTAGTCGCAAATCTTAGTGACTTGATTTTCGTTTTACTGAGTAAGTTATTTTATCATTTCTTCAATTTTATTATAAATGCATGTAGATCTATGTATCGAGTCTAGTCGCAAATCTTAGTGACTTGATTTTCGTTTTACCGAGTAAGTTATTTTAATTTTACCTAATTTTCGTGAGTCGTGAAGCGTACAACGAGAATGGACGAATATTAATCGGTGATCTTTTGTGCAATTGTTTCTCGGAGCTGTGCAAGTGATAATATTTGAAATTCGGCAGACTCGGCTCGCTCTTTGCGAGCGGCTGTGTGCATTGGTTCGAGACGCTCGCGGATTTATCGGACGATCGTTATGGAGGATCGTTATGGAGGAGCTTGATAGAGAGAACCACCGAGTCGTTTTAGGAATCGGTTTCTGCCCGCTCGCGAACGTCGTTCGCCGACGGAGGCTGGTTTTATGGACGCGAAGGGGGATGCTCGTTTTTATCCTCCCGATTGTTACCGCGCCGGGAATCATTGCGGAATGGCCGAATGACTTTATCGCTCGGCGAGGTTTACGAGTTTATGATTTTCAAGTTATTTTTGCTTCTCCTTTTTCGTCTGGCTTCGCCGAGATTAAAATCGGGGAGGCCACGATAACGACGCTCCGTGTGTGCTCAGCCGGTTACCAATTTTAGCGAAACTGCTTTCGGCGACACGGCAATCGGAGCGTGTTCCACGGTTAATTACGAATCTTGTATTTCATAATGGAAATTACCGTCCCCTCGGCGTAACTCACGGTTTCGTTCGCTCGCTATTCAGAACCTGCGAACGGTTGTAACCCTTGTCAAAATTGATACCGACGTTAACTGTCTATTTAGAATCGATAAGCGAGCCGTAATTGAGGCACAATTAATTTACCAACAGTGTAAACGTAGGAGGAAACCGTGCATGTAGTTTCTTCTGATACTTTCGAAAGTACGTTTACGCGCGTTGTAAGCCAACTTTGTTTTTCGGCCGTTTCGCAGCCGCGCGCAGTTTTCTCTGCGAATACACCGCGCCTAGAAGGAAGTGCACCTTGTCGAGCTACATTTTTACTTTCACTTTCTATCAAATCGTCGACGAGCTATGTCTTCCTCGACAGTCGGCTAAAAATTACTTTCTACCTCTTGAAACTGTTGCCTTACTTTCTGAATTTTTATTCCGTATTTTATGATCGGTGAAAAATTATTTAAGTGTTATTCTGGAACATTGTTTATTTTCTTCGGTATCTAGAATAATCGTGGCTGGAATTATTTATGAAAACATC
>CM052144.1:4900324-5011891 GCA_028454255.1 Halictus ligatus | reverse complement strand
CTAAAAATTACTTTCTACCTCTTGAAACTGTTGCCTTACTTTCTGAATTTTTATTCCGTATTTTATGATCGGTGAAAAATTATTTAAGTGTTATTCTGGAACATTGTTTATTTTCTTCGGTATCTAGAATAATCGTGGCTGGAATTATTTATGAAAACATCGATTTATTGTGAAGTAGTCCGAACAATATTGAAAAATTTCGCTATCGCCCGATACAGTAGTTATTCGCTGGTGACTTTAAAATGTAATATTACTCGCGCTCGCGGTGTTTCCTTTGTTTATTGCATTCGAACGTCCAAGACGAGGGGAATTGACTTAAGAGAGCTCTATTCTACATCTTGAAACTGTTACTTTCCTTTCTGAATTTTTACTCCGTATTTTATGATCGGTGAAAAATTATTTAAGTGTTATTCTGGAACATTGTTTATTTTCTTCGGTATCTAGAATAATCGTAACTGGAATTATTTATGAAAACATCGATTTATTGTGAAGTAGTCCGAACAATATTGAAAAATTTCGCTATCGCCCGATACAGTAGTTATTCGCTGGTGACTTTAAAATGTAATATTACTCGCGCTCGCGGTGTTTCCTTTGTTTATTGCATTCGAACGTCCAAGACGAGGGGAATTGACTTAAGAGAGCTCTATTCTACATCTTGAAACTGTTACCTTCCTTTCTGAATTTTTATTCCGTATTTTATGATCGGTGAAAAATTATTTGTTATTCTGGAACATTGTTTATTTTCTTCGGTATCTAGAATAATCGTGGCCGGAATTATTTATGAAAACATCGATTTATTGTGAAATAGTCGGAACAATATTGAAAAATTTCGCTATCGCCCGATACAGTAGTTATTCGCTGGTGAATTTAAAGTGTAATATTACTCGCGCTCGCGGTGTTTCCTTTGTTTATTGCATTCGAACGTCCAAGACGAGGGGAATTGACGTAAGAGAGGTCTATATCAGGTACGGTCGCCGATGGTCGCGCGATAATAGAGTCGTACGGTGTCGGGGGAAGGTGTTGCTCTCGAATAAAGAATCACAGACGCAGAGGTAAACGTGTGGACACAGTTTGCATTTATTTCGCGTGCGCGAGTGTGACACGCCCGCGCGACAATATTACTTACACTTTACAGCCTTTCAGTCTTCGCGAATATACAGTAGTTAGAGACTCGTCTTCGAGTTGGAGATCTCCGGCGGTCGTGTTCTCGCCGACGAATTGTCCTTAATCCACCGTGGGCTAATCACGGAACAATTTTTCTTCGGTATCGGAGTTTGCGTAAAAGACTCGAGGCCTTGGTGACGGTAAACATTGCGCGGCAGGTTCGCCGAAGACGTGGAAATGGAAGAGAAACGCGAAAATCGCGAACAGAAGGGTCGATGCGAATATTTCTGGTCGGAATAAGCCGGACCGTCGGAGATCTTCAACTTACAATATGAAAAGCAATAACAACGATAATAATCAAGTAATAATAATAATAATAATAATATAATAATAATAATAATAATAATATAGTATCGGAAATTACCATTAATGTAATCCATAACGCATACGGTTCGTTTTATTATCTACAACGGGTGTCGAAATAATACAGGGCTGATCGACGCGACGGTAAAAACATCTCTTCCGTACGAAATCTACGCGGAAAGAACGGGTGGGGGGATTCATTCATGACTGGTTGGGCAGGATGTGCACTGTTACGTGACGGGGCCAATTAGATTCTACGATCTTCCATAGGGGCGTCGACGAGGAGGTCGTCGAGCGTTTCCGAAAAAAATCTGAAAGCGACATTTTTACCGTCGGAGATCGAACAGGACGGGCCCGAATCAGTCATGAGTGGCGAAACGAAAAATGTACACGAGAGAGAATGAGAAAGAGAGAGAGAAAGAGAGAGAGAGAGAGAGTTTCAACGGTCGTAGAACGCCGAGTTTCGCAACCCCCTCCGGAAACGAGGCACGAACAGGAAAAATCCATACCGTCGTCGAGGAGGAAACGAGAACTCGGATCGTCGGGCACGGGTTCAGGCGAAAACGAACAGCGGAGGAAGAGGCGGTGTACAATAATAAATGGTGCGAGGAATGCGGCGAGTTTATGTACAAGTATTTACATCTTTCCCGGGGAGAAAGAGGTGTTCGATAACGCCGCGAGAGAGGCCACGCTTTAATTCTCATCCCGTTCGAGGACCGCGCGAAAGTCCTCGGAGTCCTTCCTCGCGTATATCCTAAGCTCTTCGACGAGAGAGTCTCCTCTGTACACGGGACGGGGAAAGCGGTCCTGGAGCTGATGTCCTCGAGCGATCCTGGGGGCTCCGTCGTTTTCAACCCTCGAAGCCGGTTCTCGAACACGGTGTTCCCGAGCAGCGCGCGACGAGGTCGGGAAAAGGTCGGCTCGCGGCGACCTGGAGAGCTGCTTACTGGAGCTGGTGCGACGACGGGCCATGTCACCGTTCCGTGACCAGTCCGGTGATCGTCGTCGTCGTCGTCGTCGTCGGCGCGGTGGAGGTGGTGGGCGCCGTCGTGGCCGCGTTCAGCAACGGCTGCAACGGTTGCCTCGGGGTGGTCTTGACGATACTCGACTCGTGGTTCGTCTCCTCGAGGGTGGTCTGCAGGTCGCAGATGTACTCGATCACCCTCTGGATCACCTCGAGCTTGGAGAGTTTCCGTTTCCTCGGCATGTCCGGCACCAGGGATCGCAGCTTCGTCAAATAAGCGGCGATCTCCTCCGCCTCGAGATCCCGGCGGGTCCCGTTGATCGCGAGGCTACTGTGCAGCACACCCCTGCTAGGTGGTACCCTGCCGCCCACCGGGCTCACTACCATCGCCTTCATTCTCGGGTCCTCTTCGGTTCTCGCGCACCTGGAGGAACACGGAGAGGAGGATTCTCGTGTCGGGTCTCGGGGCCGGGTCCGCGGGGGGTAACCAGAAAGAAATGTGGGTCGTTCGATTAAATATAGTCGCGCACGGCTCTTCTCGACTCGTTATCTGCCGGACGCCGTGCTGCACCGTACACGCACCCCGTATTTATCGATCGAACCAACCCGCCGATGCGACCAGCACCAAAGTGTACTCTCGGTGTGTCCCGTTCGGTTCGATCGCCGCTCTTCCTCAAGACTTTTCTATCCTGTCTTTTCGGCGTCGCGTTATTTCCTCTGCTCTCGCCGTTGCGCACGATCCTTTTTTCCCGTTTTTGTCACTCTCACACACTCCTCTGCCCAGGTCTCTCTCTCTCTCTCTCTGTACGTTGTTTCGTCGGTTATCGCGAGCCGATACCACTCGCGATCAACATTTTCCGAACGAAAATGAGTGTCCAGGCTTCTGGCGGATTGCGCCGAGTATATCCAGACACACACGGAACCAGTGCGCCAACAAAACAGCGGATACGATAGGTACAACGATCTGTCGACACGCTACTCTCGACGGATCGAAGTCAACTGGCCTCCGCCCCTCACCTGCGAGCTTTTATAGCCTTCCCCCACCACGCCGACTGCTACCCCCGCGACGCCTCCACTACTTGTACGGCGCAATCGCTGCCCGAATAGAATAGCGTTGGACTCGAATTGCTCGCGAATCCGATTTTTCTGTTCCATTCTGTACCCCCGTTTACTCGAGGTTATCCTTCATCTTTTCGAGAACGAGCGATCCTTTTTCGAACGATTCCACGGTGAATCGATAATGTTGCGATTATGATCGGAAGCGGGGAACAGGCTGACCATTGTACTCGTTCGAATTTACAAGAGTTCGTTTGTTTACTTTCAGGAAGACTGGCTATCAATGTAATGTTCTTTCGTGTTTCAGCCCGACAAATATTTCGGAGAGGGAAAAATCAGCTGATCCCAGATGTTTTAGGCTGATTCGGAAATAGAATTTTGCGGCTACAAGAGTTTTTCTGAATGTTAACCCTTTGCACTCGAGCGGTGAGTCTGAAGCAAATTGTTGTGGCATTGTTTCATAGAAATTACAGAAAATATTGCAATGTATTTGCTGCATCACAAAATTGCATTTAACTGATTACTGAACATTTAGATATTGTACGTGGAAATCGTGGAAGAAAAATTTAGTTTTGGAATGAAAATAGAGTGCGAAGGGTTAACGTCGCCTCGACCGTAGTATTAGATTTTGTGTCACACAATCTCGGCTCTCCGACAAGGTAGAAAACCCTCGGATCAAGACAATTCGACTCGCCTCCATTATTCCCAGGTTCCGAAATATCGTGACGAAGAGGAGAGCAATCTTCTAACGAATTTTGCTCCTTTTCCCTACACCTCTTCACGCCGTGCCAATTTATCAACGTTCCAAAAATTCCAGTGGAATCCATCGTTCCTGAAACAATCAGCGAGAGGAAGGACAATGGTTCGACATTGTAGTAGAACCTTGTCGCAACCTAGTTTCTCGCGTGGAATCATCGTTCATTACATACTACCGATTCCCTCGACGAGTTGTTAGCAGTTCTGGAACTCTGGCGAGGATCCCGGTGGCTACGACCTGCAATCGGTTACCTCTTTCGTTGCACGACCTTGATTTCTGCATCTTTCCGTTTCGTACAACGAGCGAGGTCCTACCGTGTAATAGTTACCTACCGTACCGATAATAGTTGGTATACCAAACGGTCGACGAGGGCCAGTACAACAAACAAAAGGTACGAAGAAGGCACTAAGGTAGGTGAAGATGAGCGGTGTAAATTTATTCGATCAAACTTAATTTATCACTACTGTAATTTGCAGGAAAGGACGTGACACGGACTGCCGGCATGAATTCCAAACGCTGCGTCTTTCCCGTTGGACTCGGGAATTGCTGTAAAAATTCAAAGGAATGACGTCACGTTCGGAGAATCGTCCCTGATCGACGTGCCAACGATGGGGGTGAATCGTGGGGGTCGCGATCTGTACCGTGGAACCGCGACGTCCTCTGCAGACTGCACTGTAGCACTCGGTGACGTCACACCGGTTACAGTGTTTGCTCTATTATTTATTGTTCTCTATTCCCACGATCCGCCGATGCCGGCGGTGCTTGTTCCATCGAAATGGTCCGGGTCGAAGCCGACCGTAGCCGGGGGTGTTTGACGACCATGGGACTAGAGGCGTCGGCGGGACAAGCCGGGCGTGGAAGAGAAGGGCAACGTCGGGTTCGGCGGGCCGAAGGGGGAAGGAGGGGTGCGGTAGAGGGGTGCGTGAAGGGTCCTGGGTGCGGGTGGAGGAGAGAGGAGGGGGACGCGACCATTGTTGAACGTCCGGCGGCGCCAGCCACTAGCCATCACGGCTACCACCACCGTGACACCGTCTTTCGCACACCACCACCAAACCGGCGAGAGACGGCAACCACCGTTCCCGTCTGTGTGTGTGTGCGCTCATGGTTCACGGGCTCGCTCGGCGCTCTGTGCACCGGCAACCTGTACACCATGATTCCGGCTACGGTTCCGTTGTGTAGGTGTGCGTGCACGGTACCGGGTCCGAGAGACTCTTGCCTTCTCGACTTCGCGGGCTCGCGCGTACACCGGGCAATCTCTCTTCCTTTCTCGGACCTCTCCGTCTCTCTCTCTCTTTCTCTCTCTCGCGCCGGATAGCTCAGCTCCGTCTAGCCCGCTCTCGTGACTCTGGTTACTCGGAGTCTCGTTACCGGTCCGGACAAGAATCCACCCGATGTCCGGCGCTACGGACACAGAACGAAGGGAGTCCTTCATTCGCTGCGCCGCCGAACGAGTCCCTCGGGAGGGCCCCCACGAAATTGCGAGATAGAGGGACCGGCACCGAAAGGAATCCTTCCTGTAGACTCGGACGACGGTGGTGTCGCGGGACAATTGTCCTAATCCGAGAATCGACAACGGTCACTTCGGGATTTCCCGTGTTCGGAAATACGTATTCTGAACGAGATACGGCAGGGCAGAATAACAGGCTTTGCGTACAGTTTTGGGGGTCCGAAAGGGCCCGTTACCTTCGATGACGAGCCTCGCGAGCCGAAGGGCATCTTATCGATTGTTCTATGCGCCAGGAGAAGATGACCCAAGGAGCAGTTCACTCTATGCGTCGGATAGTTGATAAGATTTTCACAGTGGGCACCCGTTCGCTATGTTCCCTTGCGAGGGAATTAATGGGATATGGGTGTATATACACTCATACACGAAAGTATTTGAACGCTTACAATTCTAATATTCAACTAATGAAATATGTATGTTAAATTGAAGCATTTGATGTAATATGACACATATAGCAAGGGATTGGTCTTAAGACTACATAAGTAAGATTAGACAATAATTCAACGATTTGTACCGTGTTTACACTACATTTATTGTAAACGCGTACCAGAAGCGGCTCACAAAAGTATTCGAACTTTGAAGAACTGAGCATTTCCAACGATAATAGAATGTAAACAAATATTTCTCAGTTCACTAGCAGAGAGTCCCAGCGAAACAGTATTCAAAACTTTTGCCACAGTCTTCATTACTAATAATATAACAAAATGAATCGCAAGAAATCGGAAACAAGCTAGTCTGTCAGAGAATTAATAGTAAATTGGCATAAGGAAGGCAAATCATATGGTGACATTGCACAACTTAAGCCACGCCTCCTGGGCATTAGACCACGCCTCCTGGGAGTTAAGCCACGCACCCTGGGCATTAGGCCACGCCTCCTGGGCATTTGGCCACGCCTCCTGGGCATTAGGCCGCGCCTCCTGGGCATTTGGCCACGCCTCCTGGGCGTTAAGCCACACCTCCTGGTCATTTGGCCACGCCTCCTGGGCGTTAAGCCACGCCTCCTGGGCATTAGGCCACGCCTCCTGGGCGTTAAGCCACGCCTCCTGGCGTGCATACATAGAGTGAACTGCCTGAACATACATATTTCATTAGTTGAATATTAGAATTGTAAGCGTTCGAATACTTTCGTGTATGAGTGTATATAATCAAAGCACACTCTTTCTTTAGTATGTAGAATAGAGACTTTATTTTAACAGTTCTCTAATAGCACTTCGTCAGACACGTATCTACTGTTTGAGAGAAACGTCCCGAATGAAACAAGAAAATGAAACAGAGGAGCAACAGTTCAATATAAACATCCGAGGATCGAGGGTCCCGTGCCTGGGACAATAGACAATGTATATCTAAAGCCGATTCAAACGATCCTTCCTTCTAAAGAACATAAAAGATTCATTTTGTTCCGTTTATAAAATGAATTCCAACAGGAATCGATTTTTATATTCGCTGAGCGAATCGACTTTGTCTCTCAACGAGTTGGTAGAAGGTCTTCAAAAATCGGGCACATATTTTTGCGATCGTCTGACAGCTCACGGAACTCGATTTTGAATTTTCTCGCGCAGAGAAACACTCCGTCTCGACAGCGTATCGATTGGCATAAGGCTCGCGGATCACGTATTTCCCGCACGTTTCCCGTTATCCTTCCTCTCGGTCGCCGGCTTCGCGCCTTCGCTTTCAACGGCTGAAAAGAAGAAAAAAATTTGCTTTTCATCTCGACTGTTCGCCGTATCTGAAGTCTTTATCGCGAGCGGGATTTCTCGCGCAATGAGGCGCGGCCCCGTTTGCCCGCTTTGCATTTTCGATTATCGCGCGAATATTTCCATGCCCGACGCGTTTTCTACGTTCACCACGTGCTCCTCACACGTGCGAACACCGCACGGGAATCCTGTAAAACACGACATTGTTATTTCGCCTCAAGGTAGCCGTTCCTCTTCACCGACCATCCCCGCTCTTTATCTTCCGTTCGATCCGACGTAGCACCACGTGTCTCTCTTCCGCGCGATATTTCTAAAAAGATCGCGTCTTAATCACTGGCATTAGCCATTCGGTTTCAGTTTGACGAAACCATTACGACTGCACCACCGAGCTTTTTAATAATAGACCTCGGATTTTACTGGCGCGTGCACGTTTGCGAGACGCAGAAGAACGTGGAATCCTATCTCCGTTCCGTTTTGCTGTTCGTGAGTTATTCAAATTCGTTAAATTTGTTTATTCGCTGTTGCCTCGTCAAAATGGCAAGATTGAGTTTATTCAGATCTTTTGTTATAACATGTTCTCGAGTGAAGAAAATCGAGGAATAATGTCCCGTGAAAGCGTCTCGGCGATTCCAACAACGGTAGAATTGAAAATCTGAAACCGGTCATTTGATGATGAACGATGATGGTGTTAAAGAGCGGCGGGTAAAAGGTTAATTCGACACCGTCCCGCTAACGAAGAGCAAACTCGTAGAGCAACAGAATTTTCCCACGTGCCTAATATGCCCAGGTATCGCGTAACAAACCAGAGTAAACGGTTTCATAAGCTTCTGCGGAATTGAAAAAAGCGGATACGATCGTGCGTACCGACTCCTCCCTAAAATTGTGCAACATAAAATCCTGCCGCGACGATAAAACGCTCGATTGATTGGCCGGATAAATCGTTGGATGCGCGCGGGGACGTAAAAATAGGAAGGAGAGATTTCGCAAAAACCGCGAGGATAATTCCGCTGGCCGTACGGCCGCTAGGAGGACGCGTTCATTATGCCGTCATTATCGGCAGTGATAGAGTGTTCGCGGCTATCCGGTTGTATCCGAGGCTACCAGTTACGGTGCCCCATCGAGCCGTGGCCGGCTCGAATATACCAATTTACCTGTCTCGGAACAGCGGCTGGTTATTTAACGTTTCTCATGGTAATTAAGGTTGTAACGCGGGGATAGATAATGCCACGGCGATACACGCCTTAACACTTTAGCCGTAGCGTAATCGAGCTGCCGCCGAGTAAAAACCGAGACGAACGAGGTGGGGAGGCTGATCAATTGGACAATTAATTAACGGGATTAAGGAGTTTAGAGGCGTACCGGGATCGTTAAGAAGCGCGGCCGGTATCCATGACCCCCGTAATGACAGATAAACGCGGGCTTGTATCGGGTTCCAATTACCGTGCACCGCTTTGTGCCGAAGAGGAGCATGCCGGTAATAGAGCAGTGATACAACAGGAGAACGTATAAATAAACGATTTCGTGGCGGAGGGGTGGGGTGGGGGGTGCATCGGTGATATCGTCGCGACTCGGGGGCACCGGTTTCGTCAGTTTATTTATTCCCCGGGTCAAGGGAACCCCGCTTCTTAAACCGAAAGGTCAAGAAGTCAATGAGATCCGGTTGGCCAGGTATGTAACCGAGCAAGTGGCCGAGTCTCACGGGCGTTTCGTTCGATTTTATTCCCTGTAATTTTCCGTCGAGTCCTCGCGTTACAAGACCGAGCTATTTCTCGCTGTCTCTAAACCACAGTGAACTCTCTCGATATATGTCAGCGACACGGGCCTCGCGAAGCGTCGCGCATCGCGCAGGAGACATCCCGAGAGCCGTGTTGCGTTCACACTCCTCGGCGTCCGAGGCCTTTCGACCTCCGCGGTACAATTCCACGACATTTATCAACCGAGTCTCGGCGACATATACAGAGAAATCACTGTACATAAATTGTATTTATTGCTCGGTACTTGTGGCGTTGAAAACATTTTCCTCGAGACCGTAAACCGTGTCGATCTTCTGCGATTCAAATAATTAAGTGGTCCGTTTAAAAGATAAGTAAAGGGTGTACAAGTTATCGTCAGTCCGGGCGCCATAAGTGGGCCTACGTCAAGGACTAGCGTTCGAGAAAATCTGACACTTTGCAGTCGTTTCCGGGTCGTAACGCAATGAATTCGTTACAGATGCAGAAAGAGGCCTCCTTGAAAATGACGTCACCTAATTCGAGCCTGAACCCGGACAAACTGAAGAAACTGAAATTGGAGCCGACGACGCAACGACGCAAACATATCGGTGTAAAGGTCAATGCCGTGTCGACCACGAAGAATTGACCCTCGTTCCCATTTGGGACGAGCAGGTTCAATGTTCTTGCAATGTCCTCGCAGAAATGGAGGAGTAAAGTTGAACGATGAATGAAAAATCTACCGTAGATTGCAGACTCGAAGCGAACTGTGGCCTACGTGTCGTCCCCCGCAGAAAAACCAGTGTCCGGCGTTAGGAACCGGAATAGTAACGCGTTACATGAGAATTCCAAGGAATACCAACGAGGCGAGGAAGCCGGCTGAATGCCGAACACGTAGTTGCTTTATAACCACCGGATCTTCATTGACTCCGGATGACTCGAGCATAATTCGAAATTAACCTTGACCGACAGGGTGAAGTATAATGCCTACGGCGAGGCGCATACTGCTCCAAGAATTTCTGCTGTCTCTCTGTATTAAAATTGACGAGCGATTTGAAACTTTGGCAGAAGGTCTACCGATCCTTGGAGACCGTATCAAAATTGTTCCATATAAGCATAACGACTTAATCCGAAGTTATGGCGATTCGAGCGCCACGCGGAAAACGTGTTTGCTAGCTTTTCGCCACGCGATGTTTTCTGTCTCTCTATTCTGATTAAAATTGACGAGCGATTTGAAACTTTGACAGAAGATCTACCGATCCTTGGAGACCCTATACAAATTTTTCCATATAAACATAACGACTTAATCCGAAGTTATGGCGATTCGAGCGCCACGCGAAGAACGCGTTTGCTAGCTTTTCGCCCGCGTGGTTTTATTTCAACTTTTTGAAAAAGTTTGAAGAATTTTCCTAGTCTGTTTAAATTTTACTTGACAACATTCATTGATCCTCGGAGACCATACAGTAATTTGTTTACCTAAAAGTAGCGATACTGTCCAAAGTTATAGCAATTCGATCGGAACGCTTTGCGGGAAACGTGATCGCAGATTTTTCATCCGGCGCAATTTTTCTTGGAACTTTTGTAATGAGAGATCGTCAATTTCTACTAATTCGATCGCCGTAGGTGTGTTATTTCTCGCGCATGTGGCCTTATATTTATAAATGCCAACTAACACACACACAGAGAAATGTCCCTCGTCCCATTTTCGAGCACGTTCGAGCGGCACTTGATCACCGCTCGACGACACAGCCACGGTGTTGCTTTTATTCTGGAGTCCTGTGAAATGACGGATTTCTTCGTTTTTAGCTGATCGAGAACGGATCACGGACAGCAAATGAAAAAAAGAACCCGGTCGAAGCCGCTCGATCGATTCACGGTCTGATTGACGGCGTTCGAAAGCGTACAACGAAATTGCATTTGCACTATCCGTGTCTGGTTGTTGTGTACGCACCACTCGATTCGTTAGTTTATATTTAATACCGTCTCCCGCTTCAGTTTACGAATTTTCCGCTCGAGCTTTAAGCTCTCCCTCTCTCTCTTTCTCTCTCTCGAATTTCCTGTCCTCTTGTCTCGGGAAATTCTGTTCTCGTTCGCGTTGTTCAACCAAAATAATCAACGCCTCTTCGCTACGGTACGTGTGTGATAAACAGATCCTGAGAATTTACTTAAATTGAAAATTTTTCGGACAAACGCGAGGAAATGAGGTGTACTTTATGGTAGGTTTCAATAACTTTCAAAATAAATACCGTGCTAATTGTTATTCGGGTTTGAATCGAAGATTTTGACGGCTCATTACTGTATTTGTTGTGGCCGAGACTTCGAACGAGACTTCAAGGAAAATAATTATGTTTTTTCCAATCGGCATTGCTTCGCGTGGACTGCATTAGCTTTAACATTGAATAAGTCTGACGAGAGGTGGGCACAACATGCGCAATTCAAAGTCTCGCAATTTGCAAACAAACGCGAAACCAGCAAAGCGATGACTTCACACGTTGGCTGCCATGTCACCCATATGTGGGTGACGGAATTATTTGTCCAGGTCTTAAAATGAATTTTTACGTTAATATATTCATCGCACCACATTTAATTAGGATCCGTAAAATGCAAGAAAGTTGGAGGACTATTCAATATCAATATTTATTTTATTAGCCCTTAGCACTCGAATGGCGACTGCAAGGCGCCACTAAAAATTGCTGTATCATTATACAAAATATTCTTTACAATATTAAATTTGTTTGTATTTAATAAATTACTAAACACTTGAGAATCGTACGAGTAAATTGCAACATTTGCGTATGTATAACAAAAAGTGTGTAGGAGGGAAATATTTTATATCGGAAGAAATGTTTCGTTTTGGAATTAAATAAGCTTCGAGTGCAAAGGGTTAAATAACACTTCGATATTTTATGGAATTTTTGAGGTTACTAGTTTGGCAGTCAAAGTTATTAAACTGCCTCCGAATTAGCATACGAAATGCCATTTAGCACCGAGCAAAGTCTTCGGCGACATCGATCGCAGAAAACGATCGATATCGAACGGTGTTCCAAAGATCGGATCCGAGCCGCCTTGCCGAGCCTTGTCGATCGATTTCGCGGACGGGATCGCGTTTCGTGGAACTGGCGATCGATGCTCGCGAAACCGGAAGTCCTCGTTTGCTCGTTAGAAAGTCTCGTCGAGCGTCGCTTGCTTTCGTTCGCCGCGAGAACACCTCCGGGCGATCGGTTCTCATAATTTATGCGGTTTCCTCGGAACACGCGCGCCCCACCTCGGGCAATCGGAATACATAAGTCGATTAACTTGTCGATGCTCGAAAAAAAAAGAAAAAGAAAAGAAAAAAAGATTTATGCAACGGCCGGGGCGTATTACGGTTTATTTAAAACGCTCGCGTTGCGTCTGGTCACGGTTTAAAAACGTTGCAACGCGAGGAATGCCGCGGTTATTTTCGATCCAGTTCGAATCCAGTTCCTCGTTGCGTATCGGGGCGATTCGATTGCAAATCGTATCGGGTCGCAGTCAATGAAACGTCTCGGCCGATTTGCATAATGTGATTTACAGTCACGACGTACCCGGCCCGTACCATTTTATCGATTTTCAACAAAGTTCGCCCGTTTCGTCGGCATTCTTGACAGAGCCCGTTGCCCTTCGCGGCCCTTTCGACCGTCTCCGCGATTCACCGTGGCACCGGTTCTTGCAACAATCGGACAATAAATCAGATTTTTTGTTTGCAACCTGTATCCCAGATCGTCTCCTCGCTTCGACGCGTTTGCTCTGCGACTGAGATAGGTCGCAAGGCCATTTGCCACGAGGACGGCAAATTTAGAAAATCTGTTGCGCGAATTTTATTTTCTGTGCACCGAAAAAAATTCCCCCTTAATTAGGATTTATTTTTTACATTTCATTTTTTCCTATTTTTATTTCATTAAACGGGACGTTTAGTTCGAAAGCAGCCTAAGTCCACTTACACTTAAATCGAGATCTTTAAGGGTTTGTGTTTCGATGAAATTATAAGTATACGTATAGGATAGCGATATGTCATACTGCGTAAGTGTATCTGAAAGAGTTAAATTTACAGTTCCTATTAAAATAATCGAAATTATTGAATGAATAATACGCGTTTTCTTACCAAAAATGGAGTTAAGCCACTTTCAAAGTTAACAATCGGATTCGTTATAAAATTTGAAAGAGATTGAGAAAACAATATTCGATCTACTTTGTACATCTTTACAACACTTCAAAAACACAATTTAGGCAATTCAGGACATTTTCTAAGTACATAAATTACCGATCCATTGATATCTTATAGAAAATTTGATATGGTTCAACTCTCAAAAAACGCATCCAACTTATTTTTAACCAATTCATTGTTTCTCCGTTAGAATTCTTTACCCTTTTAAAAATTGTGTTCTTGTTTCATTTCATTTAGAACAGAGTTATACCTTTCCGGCACTTTTTGATAATGTCCCTCGGACAAAACTTACGTGTCCAAAATTATCTTAACCGCAAATGTTGTTTGCGACAGCTGACTCGAAGTTGTACACGTAATTACGGGCAACAAAAAATAATTGACAAACGGACTTAGGCCACTTTCGAAATGAACGGCTCAAAAATAGCTTAGTTCGATTTTATGGAATTTTTGAGGTTTGGCAGTGAAAGCGTTAACCCCTTGCACTACCATTTATTTCGTGCTTATAATTATAAATTGTTCATCGTTCAAAATTTCATAGAAAAAAAAAGATTATATTTATTGCATGTTTCCTTCAAAGGATATATATATCGGCTACAACAAACTAGAATTTTATTTCGGTTTAAAGGAAATTAATAACATTTATTAGACTCTGTTCGGAATCTTCGTCGCGAGTCTGACTCGATATTGTGAGGGGTTAAAAGAAGTGGCTGAGGGGTGGATATTTTCTTGGACGATTACTTCGATTTGACAAGACACAACCACGCTTGCGATAACTACATTTTGATGAGGCGCAGCGAAGTTCCAGTTTTTCTGTTGACCGAGAAGCGAACGGCGCGACGAGCAAAGAAAAGCGGAACGCAGGCGCGACGGCTGCGGACGCATTCGTCAACAGCTGACTTCAGTGCTCGTCGCGATTATCTCATGCATTATGAATGATTCATGAACAATCGCGGCGTTGGCTACGTGGCCTGCTTTTGTAAAAATCGTAGATTTTCCTTGGTACCGTTTCCAAGAACGATATTCTCGACGCGTCCCGTCGCTGCTAGCGTGAACCGTTTCGAAACGGACAGGCACAGCCGACACACGACGATAAGCGCTCGAAATTTTCATGGCGTGGCCGCGTGAAGCTCCTACAGTGATCGAGTGATTAGAGCCACCTGCACAATCAGTCGACGGCTACACGTTATAACCAGACCGCGGATGTTAATGGAATTTCCAATTTTTCCAGACAAGTTTTAAGGAAATAGAATGAAGTAAAATCGTATTTTTCATGGGAACAGCCTCTGTGGCTCCAAAACGAATGACAATCGTACTAAACTCTATTGTAAGAACTGGAAATTATACAATAATGAGTTTTTCCTTTTAATAATTTCACCGAATCTAAAATAATGTGATTCTCTTATTTTCGTCTAACGTCCAACTTTTGTGTTTTCCTGTAATTGTGACAATCAATTTTTCTGACAGCCCTACAGCCAATTCTTATTATTTTTGCTTACGTTTTTATATTTATTATAATGCTTACACTTTTGTGTAATACTCCCCTCTAACATTGTACATGTTTGTAGATTTCCGAAAGTGGGGAGAACAATTTCAAGCGTCCGGAAAATCTCAATTGTTCGAGGAATGTTGACGACCGTGGACAGTATCTCCGTGCAACTCTTTCGAGTCTCTAAGGTTGAAAATCGTCGAGTCAGCCGGGGCAGAAAACAAAAATACGTTCGCAACGATTGTGAAACAATTAATGCACCTCAGGTGTCCAAGATCGTTATCTCTGTTTGAATACCGGTGAGTAAATCAGCAAAGCCCCTTTGTAACCGGACGATATTGGATTTTTAGTGGAAAAATAACAAACGATTCGCAGGTTACGTAACGTTTATTACGCCTCTCTGTATAAAACGCGTCCCTGTACACAAGGATCTGCTTTATCAACATCGTACACAGATAAACGCTGCGAAAAGCGTCAAGATATCGCGATAAAGATGCGCACGACCGCAGAAAAACTTTCAACGAATCGTTGGAATTGTTAGAACCGTTAGAACGTCTTTTACGCGCGACCGTATTGTCATCCTTAGACGTTGTCGGAATTGTATCAGCTTTTAATCCGAGAATTTCGACGAGAATGAGATTCGACGTGGCCGATTGTATCTTTCGAGACGTCTTTTCGCGGGGTTGAATTCAATGATTCGAAACACCTTATGCGCGAAACGGGAGATCATTTGAAACATCGAATTGCCGCGTGACAACGTCGACAAGGCGAGCCAATCAGGTCCCAATTAAAACACAAAAGAACGATGAGCTAAGGTTATTTCCAGCAACGATTTTCGATTCCCACGTTTCCCGCGTTCGAAATTGAAACGCAGCTAACCGAGGCGTGCACGTGTCTGGCGAAACATAATCGTCGAAGTTCGCGCGACGCAAAACCCGACTACGTGCTGGAATACGGTCGACGGAAGGTTGAAGAGATATCGACGTGACTGGCCGGCGAAAAGAAAAAGGAAAGGAAAGAAAAAATAAGGATTTAGGCGGGCAGGGAGGCGGGGAAAGTGTAGAAGAAGCGAGCGCTCGGATCAGAAGTAATTGTCGGCCGGGTTTGCGCGTGATTCACCGCGGGGAAGCGATCTAGAGGGATCGAGGACTCATCCAGGTGTTTCGGACGGCTGTACTAAGCGCGCACTCGAACGATTTCCGTCTGCGGACAAGCAATCGGCTTTATCAGGCGAACGCGATAAGAAATCTGGGTCCCTACGCAACTCCGTTCGGTACAGGTGAACCGAAATTCCATGAACTTCTTGCGGATAAGGCGCACCGGCGAGATAAACTCGGCCGAAGCTTTGCCTCCGATAAACAAGACCGAGCCGATTTTTCGTGCCGCGTTTTCCTGCTTCGTACGATCCGCTGCACAGTTTATTTATCGTATCGCGCCGAAGATTCTTCGAGCATTGTTGCTTCGCGCAAAGAGCCGCAGTCTACTGCGTTACCACCACTGCAGAGTGTATTTTTTAATTACCAGATAATGCTCTTGCTTTGAAGCTAGAGGCCCAATTACTGTGGGGTTTACCAGTTGCTCTACCTATATCAATTAGACTTATTTTTAAAGCACAGTGAATATTATTTTAACTCGAAAACGAGCCATTTCTTTCGACCTAGAATATTTCCCTTCTATATATTCTTTGTCGTGTTGTACATACAAAAATGGCGCAATTTAATACAATGATGCAATGTTTAGTCATTTATTGAATACAAACAAATTTAATGTTGTGAAAAATATTTTGGATAATGCAATACAGCAAGTTTTAGTGGTCGACTAAGGGTTGAAAAAGAGATAACATACACGCAGGCTCACGAAAGTATTCGAACGCCCTATGAACAAGTATAACTTTTTTTAAATTGAACCAAACGACCAGACTCTTTTTGAGCTATTAGGGGAATTGGTTCTTCAAATTATGGGCATAAAAGATTTTGAAAAAATTGCGATTGGTAAGAATTTCGTGAGAAAATAAAAATGGCACTTTTTACAACTTCTTTGCTCTTATAATTCCTAGCAATTGCAATTTTTTCAAAATCTTTTTTGCGTGTCATTCGATAAACCAATTCTTCTAATCGCTAAAAAATGATCAGGTCATTTGATCCAATTAAAAAAAAAGTTGTACTGTTTTATAGGGCGTTCTGTATTAATATAGAATGAGGCTGTGCACATTGACTGATTTTAATGAAAAAAATGTAATATCTCTTTCTTTGATATTCATTATGCTTTAATATAGGCACAGTGATTGGGTCCCTTATCCTACTGTGGTTCATTGAAATAATTTCAGCGTCGAATCAGCTTCGATTCTACAAGATCTCTTCATTTTCTTTTTTGTAGCTACTCAAAAATGTTAACACCAAACCTACCAAGGTCAAAATGACCGGTTCTCTATTTGACAATTATGGAAATTATAAGAATTCACTTATGGAAAGTAGTGGAACAAACGTCCTTGTCCAAGGATTTATTCTATTGAAAATTACGGATAATCTGAATAAATTTAGGGTTGCCATTTTTATAAGGCAATATTCACCAGCCACCGTTAATACTTGGTAAGCGTTTAATGTTGACCACGGAACTCTTCGGTGTTACTGTGGCAGGGTCCTGTCGAATAATAACAGGTCTGCCGTTGCGTTGGCGCGCTGTCCATCGAGATAGCTGCGATTGAGAAATCGTTCTCCGTAAAACATAATTGTATCGCACCGCCGTAATAACTCGATCGGGACCGAGAATTAAGTCAGATAGCGTGATTGATAGGAAGCAAATTATGACGCCGTCAGTATTTACAAACACTCGTTTAGGTACAACGATACGAGCACGTTGAAGCGAGAAACATTTATCAACGCTCGGACAAGTGCGCGCGTACTTGATCGCTTTTCAACCGGACTTTCGCGGAAACGAAACTTCTCGCGACGAACTTTCATTTTTTTTCTTCCCTCCCTATCGACGCAATCTCTGCTGCTGGTATCTCTTAGTTTTATCTAATGGTAAAACGATCGAATAAGGTGTACTATAAGTCGAGTCTACAGAAAATCTACAGAAAACTATCGTAAACCGAACTGTCTGCACGTCACCAGGACCTAGCGTTCCTTCTCGAGAAATTTTATAATTGATTATTTCTCAAGAAATTCTAGTATTTTTCGAGAAATTTAAATCTAGGTAAATTCTTATGAATCTCATTTATTTTATAACATATAAATTCTTATTAAAGAAGAAATATCTAAAAGGAGAGACAAGATTCAGCGAAAGTATTCAGAAGATACATTGTTTTTGTTCAACATCCAAGACAGATACGTATAAAATGGCGAAACAAATTCTAAGCAGACATGTTGAAAAATATAGCAACGATTCTTACGGAAGTAGTGAAAAACTTTCAGATTCTCAGAATGAGGAACTATCACTGGAAAAACAGTTGGAATTCGAAATTGCAGATAGCCTTCAAGAATTTGGTGTTCAGCGGTGGAAGAAAATAAATTCCGAGAGATGAAAAATGCTCGAGAAATCAGGAACACTGCCAGGAGCCGATCTATCCGCGATCGGACTCGAATGTTGATCCCGATGACTATCGGATAGGTTCGACTAATCAGTTTTCGTCGTCGGCGTTCATAAATCACTGTTCCCGATAAACAGGTGTACCGTGCGATTTTATCGCCTCGCTGTCTCCTTCCTTTACGATCGAGTCGTCAGGTGTGCACTCCTGTCGCGGCGGACGCTCGAGCACAATTTTCCGCTTTTCGCCTTTTATCTCCTTCACCGTGTCTGCTCGAACAATCCGAACGAATTGCCCGCGGAGATGCTAATGCCCGACAGAAAACAAAACGAATAAATTACAGGACTTCGGTTCGAATCCTTTCTAGACAAGAAACTCGAATCCTGGTGGACCTATTCGAGTATTTTGGAACTGGACTCTTTACTGAATTCTACAGACCTCTCATGGACTCTGTAGACTCTCTTCGATCTCTGTGGATCTCCTCTGAACCTCCTTCAGATCCATGAACACCAGTTCTTTTAATATAATCTACAAGTTTCTAAATTATTAGACCCCGAGCTTTCCAAGTCCCCGAGACTCCAGGATCAACAAATCCCTAGATCCGTGGGCTGTTTGGACCCAAGTAGCTGATCGATCCCGAGCTTCCCCCGAGTTTAATGGATCCCGAAGTCTCCTGGATCCGCGGACGCGACGTTGAAAAATATGGTCGGCCGATCTTCTGGCACGGATAATTGATCGCCTCGTCCCAATACGAAGGTCGAGACCACATAACAACGTTTTCGTGACGCTTTATGATAAACCGATGGCTGAAAGGTTGGTTACGTAATTCGACGAATGACAGCGCGCTTTCGTCCTATTATCTCGCCGCGAAAGAGACGTATAAATTAACGAGATTTATCGGCCGCCTTAACACCTCAAGCCCCGCCTGTGCGTTTACAGTGAGTCACGGGGGCGTTTGTTCGCATGCTTTCACGGGAACAAAAGAAAAGAAAGAAAGAGAGGAGAGAAGACACGAGACGGACAAATCGTTACGCGATGTTTATTTGCTCGTTTCTGTCGCCTTTGGTTTTCGGGATCGTGTCGCGAAGCTTCTGAGCCCGCGCATCAAGCCCGAAGTCTTCTACGGAATTTTCGAGCAAATAATTGCAACTGGATCCTGCGAACAAACGCCGCCGTGAGTCACCGTATTTTTCTCTGCCGCTTATCGTAATGCGCGGGCGTCCGTTTTCTTAAGTGCAAATACGCTCATTTTATTTATCGTTGCCGCGTTATTATTAGACCGACGAGCAGCGCGCGCGAACTCTCGCTTTAATCAATTGGTTCATAAAAATTCGAAGCGAGACCAACAAGCACCGTCGCTCGTCGCGAAACAACACAGATAAAATGTCAACCGAGAAAGAAACACAACAAAAATGGAACGTGCGTTCACTTTACGTGTTCAGGGAAATAATGTCCGCGGTACAGTCGCTTCTTCTTTACATTTGGTGGAAGTAAACTGTTTTCACTCTCTTTGTAAAAAGATTTTCGAAATAGATTAAAACAAATGGAAACACCTCCTATTTATACCGAACGTCCAGTTCCTGTCAGAAGCGCGTTTCTTTGAGTTTCAAACAGGGGCAATTAAAATTGTTGAAAAATTTAAAGGCGCGCCCCGAATTCGCCGGGGGTTGCGGAGGATGAACAGCGATTGGTTCGACGCGTGGCCGACGATGACACGGTTCAATTAGCCGTTGCAGGAGCAACGGGACAGTCCCCGACAGAGTGCACGCGTATATGCATTCTCCCTGCCGGTCCGCGATTTGTCGCAAAGAAAGGCTAGAGTATGCACCTATAATTAGCGCAGTTGCGTGCTGCTCGCCCCCTTCGAAATCGGGCCGGCGAGATTGCGACCGGTGAAACTGCGCGCATCTCTGCAGCTGCCGCACATGCATGCACCGATGCGCCGATGCGCCGATGCACCGTGCACGAACGACCCCAAAGCGGGTCCGTAATCGTGTGCTTCCTGCCGCATCGCGTTCGGTCGTCCGTCGCGATAGCATGCGTAGGTACTCACCTCGCACACGCTCCCGTACACTCGCGCGAACAAATTTGTGCCACGACACCGACGCACAGCGGGCTGTTCGGCCCGAAAAGCCGGAAAAAAAGTCAATTTCAAAAATTCAACGTAAACTGTAATCCTTTGTTTTATTGCTCGTAGTTGTTGAATGCGCGGACAACAATGCACTACATTTTTTTTATTCATTTGTAAATACGTGAAGAGATTCTATCACTCGTTTTGCCTTTCCAATCACGCTATAACATACCGTACACTTATGAGCGATTTTTGCACGCTTTAAAAAAGCTGTGTAATTTTTTGCATTATGGATATCGTTTAGATAAGTGTGGACCACACTTTCAGACTGTTTTCATTTTTTTTATTATACTTATTTATGAAGTTATTAATGTTTGTATATGATCAATAATTCAGAAATTACTTTCACAATTGTAAGAGTTCATTAACGATTTTATTATGGTTCCGAGCGAGTCCCGATGGTCTTTTTGGTCTCATTATATTCGGTAGAGATTTGTGATATCAACCTAATAAAGTTTGGTTCCAGATTTGTCCGGATTGACATTTTATAGATAATTTAGTATTATCGTTTAGAAGTGTTTTACGTACGCCGTAATTAATGGTAATAATTGAAAAATATTCTTAAAATACGTATCTACTCATGAAAACATTTCATGATCTACGTATTTCGTATTAAAATAATAATTTACATCATTTTAACATAATTTACGTGTAAAAATAGTTTTTCCAGCTTTTCGGTGCACGTACTCCGCAATCGCCATGATTTCTCAAGAGTTTTGGATAATCTGAGGATATTTTGGATATCGACGTAAGGGTTCAGACTACTCCGAACGTTTTTGAATAAGGAGCATTCAGTATTTTTTCATAATGGTCTCGCCTGAATGGACCAGGCGGTACGTTGCATCGGCATATGCAAAAGTTTTGATCTTTTTCAATCGTCCGTACACAATGACTCATAATTACAATGATTATAATCTTCCGCCTCTTTGTGCATTGTTCGTTTGCCATCGATGTGTCCAAATCATCAACTTCGTTATCGAGTGATAGTATACCTGCTATGTCGTGTGTAAATACAAAAAATTGAAAAAGAGACTAGAATGTTTGCATAAGTAAACTAAACGGATCTTTATGTAAAATTAAAAATCTCAGTTACAACATAGTGGAGCAACATAAAAATTGATTCCTTAACAAGTTCTTAATAGCTTGCAAAAATAATATGACAGTGGTTCTTCCAATGTTTCTATCGTTTTGCGTTTCTTCTATTAATTTTTGTCGTAAATGCGGATCTTTATGCGATACAAAATTGTTTTACCTGAATCGCAACGAACCGAGGTCAGATAGAAATTAATTTTCTTTCTTATTAAGTTTGGCAGATGGAAAATAACATAATGGTACGTTTAAATTTGTCTAATATTCTTGCTACTGAAAATCACACCTATTAATTTTCATTATAAACGCATAAAATCCTCAGGCTACTCATAAATGCTATAACAATCGATTGGCCCCCAGATTTTCATTTTTCGGTGCACCGTCTTTCAATGGCAGATCCATTAACGTTTCCGAATCGACTTAAAATGAAAACTGCATCGGTACGAGCGTGTTGTATTGAAGTTTCCGAAAAAGTGTAGGGTGGAAGGACGACGAAAATTAGCCGATCCTGTTCAGTGTCGCGTACGCGGTCTACTTGACACGGCAGGGAGGCAAGGATGTTCCGACACGGTCCGCGGCCGGCACGCTAAAACGACGAAACTCGTTCTCCTTCGTGGCTGATTTCTTTTTTCGCGGTGGCTGTGCGAGTCGAAGGAGGAAGGCATGGGAGTGCCCCTCGAAAATTATTCCGTGGAGTGTATCTTGGCATCCGATGATTGTGCGCCAGAGGCTAGAGTGGTCTCTCGGAGTGCACGTGCGCCTTGCACGTGTTAGCTGTGGGGCGACCCTCCCGATTCCTGACTGCCTACAGACTGTAACATCGTATCAGGGCCACGGCGGCTATAACTATATACCCACACTTGCCTCGTTGTGCTTCGTCTCCTTTTCCCCTCCCGCCCCTCCCTCTCTCTATCCACGTATCTCCTTCTCTCTCCCCTTGTCTGCCGTCTCTCTCCTCGTTCAATCTCCCAGATCCGTTCCTCTTTCGAACTTCGCCTTCGTCTCTTCGTCTCTTCTTCTATTCTAACACCGTGTTAATTGCAAGCGCGGATCTTCTCGCAGGAACACTTCTCGCCGGACAGTCGGCGAATCGGGAACAACGCGATTGCATCGCTCGGAGGTGGGACAAAGCGTCGCACAACTCCTTTTGTTCGAGCCCGAATTTTCGTCTACGTCGCGCGTCTCCTCTGTTTGTCGGGTTCGATTTTAGCGGCGGTTTCGCCTCGACCCGAAACCGTGGAAACGACGATTCCACGTACCGCCATTGACAGAATGTATTCGATCCAGAATGCCCTTTGGTCCCTTTCTTCCAGCCGTCCACCTTTCAGCCAGGACCTTCGGATCTTAAAGATGTTCCAGGGATCGGTAGCCGACCTACCAGTTCGGGGAAGTACAGTCCAGGCTTACGGACTCGTGAGATTTCGTACAGGAGAACCTTTATTATTATCGGTTTATTGTCGCTCCGTTATCCGAACGCTTCATTATCCAAACACGTCTCGCGCGCGAACAATTCGGCCCGAGTCGACCCGGGATCTATCGTACTGATCGGGTGAGGATTTACCAACAGCGTAATTTGCCGCGATACTGTGTTATGCGTGCTTTAAACAATCGGTTCGGACGAGAGTGTAACGACAGTAATGGCTGGACTGGGGAAATACAGAGGACGTTCCAAGGAATTTGAAATCACTGCTGTATCATTTCCATTTCATTACTGTTGTTGAGAAGAGAAGTGTATGTAGCTGTCTTGCAATGAATGCAGACAATTTTTATTTTGCATGTACGAATACTGATATAGTTTTTTTTTTATTGAAAGCTTAATTGAAACTCCCCATAGGTGGTTATGAAGCTATTAGTAATATATGTACATGTTACTGTTAAGCATTAATAATGTAAGAACCGTAGAACACATTAGGTATATAATATATGGACCGTTTATTTTGAAAATGGTGTAAGTCCATTTTCTTTTGTTTCGAGAAAATGAAAGGTTAATATATTTGTTCATTTAAAAATATAGGCAAATTATATGAGGTCTGGCATTGTTTCTATTGTTTATACCAGTATATAATACTGGTATAGTGAATGGTATGCTGTCAATTTTACAGTACACTGTTCCTCATCTACCTTTGGTACAACAATTAGGAAAATTGTACATTGACTTTCAGAGGGTGGTCGTAAAGTGATAGATTTTCAATCAGCTAAAAAGTTTTTGCAGACCTTTCAATTTAGAGTACAATCGAGAGAAAAAAAGAACAGATCTCTGCAATTTCCCACTGGGTACATCATGCAAAAATATCTTGGAAGAATATGATCGATGGATGTCGAGACTAGAAACATCAGACTTGAAGATGAGTAGAGACGTAGCTTATGACAGCCGTATACTGGAATGTACGGCTTTTCAGAGATGGTATCTTCGTTCACACTTCACAAGGTGATACGCGGTGTTCAAGTACGAGGACCGTTATCGCGACAAACCCTAATAGCAAACGTGTTAATCCACGTCGAAAGAGCTCATTGCTCAAGCACACCGGTGTCTCTCGATCGGATCGTCGAACCGGGCACGGTATTTTTGACGGAGCAGAATTGTTTGTCTCGCAGAATTTCATTTTCTGCGGCACGTGGGACCGACCGGTGTCACCGGTGTCCAGCTGGATCACTATAAAATTCAGGGTCTCTCATGGGACGCATCCGGTTCTGGGGCCTCGGCGACGTTCGCCTCGCTCCGTTCCTGCCAGAAACGCTGATGGACTTTAATCGGTCGCTAACGATTTAATCGAGCGGACCGTTTCGCCGATCCGGCGTTTCCACTCGGTAACGGAAATAACCAGGGGGACCGGTGTTGATTCCCGATGATTTCGCGGTGACGGCGCGGCGGAGCGATCGGGAGCGCAATAAAAATACTTGGAGCGCTCGGCGAAACCGGAGAGACAGAGAGAGAGAGAGAGAGAGAGAGGGACAAAAATCGCGGCGAGCCGCGCCGCGCCGCTCCGCCGACGCCGACGCCGCATCGCGAGAGGAGGATCCGCTATTTGCGCAGCTGTTCAAACGGGCCGTACCGCGAAAATACTACCTCGTCGTCATTCGTTTTTAAAATATCCGAGTCACGAGTGCCGGCCGTGCATGACCCAGCGTTCGCGCAGCGTCGCCGCACGCACTCTCGCGCGATTAGCAGGCCCGAGGAACACATCGTGACCTGTTTTCGCGGTGCACAAGGTTCGGCGAGGCTACGCTCGCGCTTCATAGCCGGGCTTCAACCAGATCTAGAGCAGTAGGTACACGCGGCCGGTGGCTTCGCCTACCGGGAGCACACTTCCCCAAGAACAGACCAGTTATTGTGCGGCTAGACACCGGATTTTATGCCGCAGCTGCGAGTTTGACCGCGCCGGGGCCCCATTAACCGCTTCACCGCTAGGTTGCTTTCAAAATTTTATGATTAACGGGTTACGGTAAGGAGGCCCGAAGAAAAGCGATTTTTTACGAATTTTTCCTGAGAATACTTTTACATTGATTGATGTAGAAATTTGTGCACATGTTGTGGCAACTTTTAACTGTATTTCAACATTTTTTATTTGTCAAAATAATAATTTTGGAAGCTGTCATAGCTGATCTCCAGGAGCACCTCTCGCCTTGCGGTGACCACGATATCTCTGGACTGGATCATCTAAAATGAAAAACCAAACGAATTTCGTTAAAGTAATGTATAATCGTGTAGTTAATGAAAGATTTTCTCTCATCCATGAATATACGTTTTCTTTATAAACAATTTAAGGCCAAAATTTTGGAGAAAAATCGATTTTTTTTTTGGAGAAGCCGCCGTTTTATCAAAAAACTTTATTTTGCTTATTCCTTCGATTAATCACAAGATTATACATTACTTTAACGAAATCCGTTTGGTTCTTTCATTTTAGATGATCCAGTCCAGAGATATCGTGGTCACAGCAGCTATAGCAGCTTTCAAAATGATTATTTTTACAAATAAAAAATGTTAAAATACAGTTAAAAGTTACCATAATATGTGTACAAATTTTCACATTAATAAATGTAAAAATCTTCTCAGGAAAAGTTCGTAAAAAATCGCTTTTCTTTGGGCCTCCTTACTGGAGACAAAAGACAAAAAGATAACACATCACATATTCTTTCTCGTTTGATTCCAGAAACTGAAGAAAATTAATATTTTAACACTTTGAACGGCCAACCAGAAACCCCAAAACTTCCATAAAATCAAGTTTTATTTCATTAAGTTATTTGATGAAATAAAAATGGCAAAAAATTAAATGCCTGATACCGAGTAATCTTCCACCTTTCTTGCACGTTACAGATCCCAATCGAGTTTAGTACAATGAGTATATCAACGTAAAGATTCATTTTAAAACCTGCCCAGATAATTTCGTAACCCACATATGGGTGGCGTTCAACGTCTTAATATATCAACATTTTTGGACATGTCCATGTGCACAATGTACCGAGTATCATCCACAACATTTACGTCATCAGAATTCTAGGAACGAAAACGTAAATATTGCTATAAACATGTGCTATCTTTTCGTCCCGGAGTGTGTGCGTTTCCGTCTGCCTGCCTGCGTTCGAAGACAACCTGCTGAACGTCTGCGATCGGTCAAATTGAACCGTCAAACTCTTTCATTAACAAGTTCCTGGTTGTTGCTCGATTTTTCGAAGTTCCAAGAAATCTAATCGATTCTTTCATTGAACCGGCAACAACCGATAAGTCAAGATTTATTCTAATCGCTGTTACTTTAACTCTCGTAGGTCCAGGTGAAGAATTGCACCAGTCGTGTCGTCATTGTATCTCCATCGTTAATTTCAATTTCTTGACGACCTGAATTTTGCACGGAGCGATTTCTCATCCACAGTTGAAGATCAAAGATAAATTTTTCCGTTACGCCTGACACAGCAGAGGGCCTGGCGTGGCCGCTAATATTTACGACGTTATTACAACCATATTCTGCCGTCCGGCGAGGTTCCTCAGAGTGAAACCTATACCTCCAGCGGAATTCTGGGATCCCGGGGCCGTTCCCATCGTATCCAGGTATTCCCCGGCTTACCAGGTACAATTCAAACGTTTCGGGAATACCCTGTTGCCTTCTGGACATTGTTATCGGGGAAACACTCGTTTCAGGGTCTCATCGGTTCCCGAGTGAACAATGCGGAATGCGTGCAACCCAGACGTCTCGAACCTAAACACGTTCGGGGCCTTTCGCAGCTCTAGATCCTGCGACAGGGACACCGACAACAGTTCTTGAAATTGCCTGAACGGAACGCAAGCCGACCGCCGTTATTGCGTTATTGTTAAAACAGCTGGTTTCGAATTTCAGGGAACAGCTTTATCGCCAGGCTCTTAAGAAAGGTTCGCGTTCGAATGGAAATAACCGTGGCATAAACATTACGGGAGACGATGAACAAATTTTTGTTACACGCTAGACACGTTGGAGACACTATATTCTTCGATCCACGCCGAACGTAGGAGAGGACAGCCTAGGGGTCACGGTTTATGGTCACTCACGGGGAATACCCCGCGGCAGTAGGCATAGTTCTGGGACTTTTGGAGCCTAAATATTTGGGAAATACCGAGGAAATATTGTACGTGCGATTTTCTCGCACAATCGATTTTGTCCCACCACCATAAAATTTTGTTGTCTCGAACGCCTTGTTCTCCCACCAAACCTCCTCTCCTTCCTTCTCTTTCTAAGGAGTTATGAACGAAATGCTAATCAACTGCAGCCGTAAAATAAATCGTAGTGCGAGGGATTAATGGTCCATTCTGCTGAGAAGTTTTTACTATTATTATCGCTTCCTGCATTTTGAATAATCTCTCGCTCCGCACAGTTTAGAAAACGATTCGAAGACGGAGTAAACGAATGACTGAAATAATAACATTTTTGGAGAAATGTTCGTGGGTCCATTTATGCCGTATTTAAATTGAACATTGTGTGTAGGTACTGTGCAGCATCGATCGACGCGAAACCAATGGCGCCAACGAGGAAAAGCGTGAACGAGAGAATCAGCTTGACCGGAAGCAGACGATAATCAGAGAGGTCCATTCATTCGGTGTTTTTTCTTTCCGCTGGTAATATTATTATCTAGCCGGAGAAACGAATGAAACCGATAAAACGAACGGATATGGAAAGGGGGAATAGAGTTTCATTGGTGACGGGTAACCCTTCTAACCCCTGTCACCATATTTCTTGAAAACGAGCCCGAGCTCGCATATCAAAATTCAAGAACGAGTCATGAAGGGCCTAAACGCCCGGTGGCCCACCCTCGGTAATATCACTCGGCGTTACTCGACTTTGGATCGATAACGGCGCACATCACAAGAACCACCTCTGTTCGCCGTAAAATATTCCCGTGGCCGACTGCGCGTCGAATTTTTTTACGTGTCACCCATTAAAATAACAAAACCGAGCCTTAAGCCCGTTGACTTTTCATTTTCTCTCTTTACGGCGCCATTATAAGCGTTTGCTTGTTAGACCGACGAACGACGCCTGGCAAAATAAGCGTTTCAACCTACTTTTACTGGCGCTGGGCACAGATTTATGATTCTTTTTTGCCCGACGAAAGTGTCCGTTGAATCAGTCGGTTTTGGACACAATCCTTGCTTTTGTTTCGCGTCAGTCGTTCAGAAATCAACGGGATATCGAAGTACGTTTAATTAAATAAAACTTATCCCCTGAGAAAATCTGAAAGGGAATGTTGTCACTTAAAAATTGATACCTTCCTCGAACGTCGAGTGAATCGTTACGATTCAAAATAACACAAAATTATTTCAGCATCTGTTCAACTGATTCTCTGTTTTTAAATGTTGCGAAACGTTTGGTTCACGTTCAAATGTTTGATTTCTTTCCGTTCGGGGTTTTCGAAGCGTTTCCCTGAAATATAAAATTATCAATGAAACGCGATTATTTAAAACGAAACCCTTAAGGTTCTTAAATTAGTTGTTAAAGTATTCTTTTTAGTCTCACTCGTCTTCCCTTCCTTAAGATTCTTCAATTGATTGCGAAAGATTTAATACTCAAAGCGTTAATTAAACACTACTACATTACACTAATTAAAATATTCTTTTCAGGTGACGGGGAACCCGGTGAAACATTATCCTAACGCCTTCCACACTACTATTTCTGGGGAACATATGCGGGCTAATAGGAACGGATAAGTGTCGCATAACGCCGTTCACACTTCGTTTTCATTTATTTTCATTACCACACGATTGTGAATGTTGACCAGCCATTCTTCGGAGGAAAAATTGAGCATGGCCGGTCTCTTCGATGCAAGGGGGGAACAATGCACAACAAGGAAGAAAGAAGAGGGGAGGGATAGGGTGACGGAAAAGTGTTTCGTTCGCTTCATAGAAGGGACAGAGTCACGGCGAGCCGACGATGCGTGCAGATATTTTTAATGAAGCGTTGATCGTTCGTGTGTCTGGTGATTAGCGCATGCGGGACATTTTAATGATACGCGTGCCCGCCAGCCACGTTGTTGTAGAGTTAAATTTAAAATGCACGTGTCGCATTGAAATGACCAACGTGGCCTCCTCGAACGACCATCCCGCTCGCTTGTGTAATACGTTCACCGCTGTCAACTATCTAAGTATGTGCCTGGACATTCTGTTTCGGTCGCTGCGGAAACGGAGATTATTTTCAAAACACCCTCACGGACCTAACCAAAAATTGCCCTGGCAAAATTATCGAACGGACACGATTCCTTTTATTTCAACTTTGAAGGCATCCACGGTTTTCTTTCACCGTAATTAGGCTAGAGATTGTATTTATTTATAGAACCTAGGCGTCTGAAAATTTGGCATAGAAACGGATGGTAAAGCAAGGAATATTTTCTTTGATTCGAGTTTCCAGAAATTAACGTGCTAAATGGATATTTGTGTGAATCGGAAACGAATTGCGAAGACTTCCATTGTGAACAACGCGAAAGAAAGCCCTAATTGAACCAATTAGGGCTGCGAACGGCGCATTTGTTTTTCGACCGAGGACCGAATCCGTTAAAATCAGAGACAACGGCGTTTTAATGACGCCCACCTTAATTACCGTGGCGATCGAATGGGAACGAGACCGTGGATAACCGGTAACGCAACGCTCCGTCGGTGAATTAGCCTTATTCTAATCGATGGCTATCGCTTAAGATATTTAATTAATGCCTATTCGTTCTACGGCGAACAGTCTTTCAGTTATAAGAAGCGGTCCATTAAATCCGCGGGTTTCAGCCGCGAGCACCGTTCGACTAAGCAAGTGCCAATAAAATCTTAACGATCCTTTCATAAATCATCGGCGCGGGTGGAAGACGGGGAGGACGCTTCTAAAAATCCTCCTGAACAAGAAAAGACTAATAATCATGAAAGTACACCAAGAACTGCATGTAAGAACTGCATGTTACTTGTAGAAGTCAAGCGTGCAATAGCGTTCACAGCTGTTCCCGTAATATTGCCACTAATCTGCTTAATATGTTTTTGTAAACTTCGGCAGAGAGTTGGGGAAGAATGTATTAAACAAACGTCGACCGCGTTGTGCATTTTTGAGAAGGTGGAATTTAAGATAACGAAAAGATTAACACCAATTGAGTGCCAAATATCGTTCCCAGAGATTGTTACAAGATCAGAGTAATTTAATTAACGAAACCAAAACCAGAAATTTTAAAGGAAGAAGAAATTTTATAGGGGATGCTGTTTCAACCCTTTCAGATTTTAAAGATCTCAACAAAAATCGTCTAAACCTAGTCAAAAATCACTGTCAGCCGTATGTGACTGACATATGTGGCAGTTAAAGTGTTAAAAGAATTTCAGAATTCGCCTCCCATTTGTTTCCATTCGACGCAGACAATTTCTCAAAACGTCAGAGCGCAGGGTGAGAACCGTGCATCAGAAGTGTACAGTGTTGTTCGCAGTTTCTGCAATATTGCTTCGAGACTGTTTACTGGATTTCCACGAACTTGCTGGACAACAAAGGAGAAAGGGAGGAGGAGGTTCGGAAGAAAAAAGAAAAAAAAAGAAAGAAAGATTACGGTGTTCCAAGACGAAAAGCCATGGAAGCAGGAGGCAACGCGATTCGTATGTCCGGATGGAGCTATTGGAATTACAAGGCAAGTGCGGCGCGTGAAAACGTTGTTGCGCTAGCGTGAGTAATCTTCACGAAACAACGTGGAAAGGTATGAAGCGGAGGTGAAAAGGGACGAGGGAGAAAGAGGAAGAGAGAAAAAGAGAAAGAGGAAGAGACAGAGCGAGAGAGAGAGAGATAAAAGAGCTGAAAGGAAAGAGAAGGAGCGGAGAGAAGCGTGATACGGGCGGTAGAAACGTGGTACGGAGGGGGCGAGGAGAAAGAGAAAGAGAAAGAGGTAAAAGGCGCGTTCGCAAAGGCGACCGAAGCTGGCCAGCCTGGTCGGTTTGGCCCCGTGGGAACGCGTTGGTGGCCAGCTGCACTGATTGCCATGAGAGGACGTGACGTAGTCGTCGTTGAAGCCACACAGCCGCGCATGCAACACGAACGTGTCTTTTACTCTTATGTACTCGCGGCTCTAGCGATGGGATCGAGCCGCATCCGCACGAACCACGCCGAACCTCTCCTTCGCCAACTCTCGGCGCAAACGGCACCGTTCCGCGTCTTTGACAATCTTCGACGCAACGAAGATTTCAATTTTGCGCTCAACTAGATCGTAATTTAGGAGGCAGGATAATAAATAGAGGACGCGCGATTCGTTTGCATACAAGCAGGAACACTGTTCGTTTCTTTCAAGTTCAGAGCAACTTACTACGAACCTCTTGCACCATGATTTATTTTAAGATTGCAGGTCTATCGTTCATGGTTTTTTCAGAACAACAAGCAAATTTTATATTTATTGCAAGCTTGCGCATCCTGGTTGTACAGCAACAATTAATAGCACACATATTCGGTAACTTCCGTTCGAAAAATGCAGAGGACTAATTAGAAAAGTAAAGTAAAGGAAGTAGGAAATATTTTCTGAGTAACTTTTAAACGATAATTGCACAGCAGTTAAATCGAAACTTTAATCTCACGGTAATTCTATTTATTCGTCGTGAATACGAGCGTAGAATTTTATCCATTCCATTCTGTTCGGTAAAAAAGTGATCCAGGAAGTTAGGATGGAATCCTGGTCGTGAATTCAGGAATTCCGAGACCGTACAGGAAGCCTTATAGCCATGTAAATAATCTTGATCGACTCATAAAACCGGCGAACTAAAATTAGACAATGTTTAAACAGCGGATCGCGAAAATGTTCGATTATAAATTCTACATGCATGACTGCGATAGAATTGAAGACGATTATATTTGTTTAATGAACAAAAGGAAAGGCTAATGTAGTTTTAGAAATGGAGGATTTGAACATTTTTGCCGATTCCAAAAGAGCACGAACTGCCAATTATCTCTCCGTTCCGAGCTCTTACAATCTATTTACGACGTACAGCTAATCGACGGAGAACTTGTTCGTTTATTTATCATTTAATTATGAGCAGATTATAGTACTCATTCGCGTTTCTTCAGACCATAGAGATTCGTTTATTTACACACACTCATAAATGATCGACGATTTTCTCGAAACGAAACAATACCAATTAAATTGTGCGCAGTGTTACTTTGACAAGATGGCGACGTTCGTTGCTGATGTTTCATGGTAAGAGCGCGTGTCTCAATTTTCAAAATATATCCTAGATTTCGTAAAAAATTATACATTGCTGGTACACGTACAAATACATAATCGTTTATATCAATGATTGAAATTTGACCCTATTGTTAATTACAGTGTTCGACAGGCAGCAAATCATTTTGCGCGGATCTGGCGAATCGAATCGAGTTTCCTATTCCCCCCGTAACGTCTCCACTGGGAACTTTCCAGTTCCCGCCAGTACAATGTCAGAAGGTGCCGAAGATGAGAACCAGGTAGGTGGAATCGAGTTTCCTTTCCCCTCCATAACGTCTTGATTGGCAACTTTTTCAGGTGCTGATAGTACAATGTCAAAGTATGCCCCGTTTAGGTGCTCCGACAGTGTCAAGGACGATGGAACCGATTTCCAGAGTGTACAGAGCATCTACCGTCTGTGCGCTCCAAGAGAGTCAAAAGTTTCCCTTCATAACGTCTCGACTAGCAACTATTCAGTTTCTGCTAGTGGAATGCCAGAAATCCACCTAATCAATCCAACAGGGTCAAAGGTAATAACCAGGCGGATGAACTTTTCCCTCCCTTCCATTCTACATCCCTTAGGCAATGTGTCGCCTAACACCTTTTCGGATTCTGATGACACAGTGAATTCTCGATATATGTCACGGGTCTTGTCATCGTCGTGTATCGTCCAGAAGACATTTATCATCGTTTATCATCCAGGCGTTGGCGACATGTATAGAGAAATCATGTGTGATGTATTCTAATTTTTAGTAACGCTTCGGACTTCTGTGATCCCTTGCCTTACAGTTTAGTCCCATGTTTTCGGATCAGAACGTGCTACAGTATCTACTCGATACATGTCCAAAACATGGGTCTATCAGGGGACACGTATCTACTATTTTTTGACCCCCGCGACCTTACACTCGGCGTCGAGGACTCCTGAGTTTCGCGGCCCCTGGCGGGGTGTATCCCTGGGTAGTAGGGATAATTCCGCGACGTTTATCATCCAGGGATTGGCGCCATATATAGAGAAATCATGTATGATGTATTCTAATTTTTAGTAACGCTTCGGACTTCTGTGATCCCTTGCCTTACAGTTTAGTTCCACGTTTTCGGATCAGAACGTGCTACAGTATCTACTCGATACATGTCCAAAACATGGGTCCATCCAGAGACACGTATCTACTATTTTTTGACCCACGCGACCTTACACTCGGCGTCGAGGACTCCTGAGTTTCGTGGCCCCTGGCGGGGTGTATCCCTCGGTAGTAGGGATAATTCCGCGACGTTTATCATCCAGGGGTTGGCGCCATATATAGAGAAATCATGTATGATGTATTCTAATTTTTAGTAACGCTTCGGACTTCTGTGATCCCTTGCCTTACAGTTTAGTTCCACGTTTTCGGATCAGAACGTGCTACAGTATCTACTCGATACATGTCCAAAACATGGGTCCATCAAGGGACACGTATCTACTATTTTTTGACCCACGCGACCTTACACTCGGCGTCGAGGACTCCTGAGTTTCGTGGCCCCTGGCGGGGTGTATCCCTCGGTAGTGGGGATAATTCCGCGACGTTTATCATCCAGGGGTTGGCGCCATATATAGAGAAATCGTGTATGATGTATTCTAATTTTTAGTAACGCTTCGGACTTCTGTGATCCCTTGCCTTACAGTTTGTCCCACGTTTTCGGATCAGAACGTGCTACAGTATCTACTCGATACATGTCCAAAACATGGGTCCATCAAGGGACACGTATCTACTATTTTTTGACCCACGCGACCTTACACTCGGCGTCGAGGACTCCCGAGCTTCGTGGCCCCTGGCGGGGTGTGTGGGGGTAATTCCGCGACGTTTATCGCCGAGGCGTTGGCGCCATGTATAGAGAAATGACTGTTTCGTGGTCGGGACCGTGTCGCGACGTATCGCGAGAACGTCGCTCCCATCGCTAGGTTTCGCGGTCTCGATCGTGTGTCGCGACTGGTAGTGTAGAAGCGGTGTGCAGGGGGGCCCGAAGGGAGGTCGACTCGGGAGGGTTGGCAGGAGGTGAGAGGTGGGGGAGAGCCGGGTGAGAGGGCTCGCGGAGAGGGGTGTTGCATTCCAGAGAGGCGCCGGCCAGTCTGCGGCACACCTGCGCGTTCGGTTGAATCACGGCGCCTCCGACATAACCCAATCCTTTCGTCCTTCTCGTTCCCGGGCGTCGGTCTCGCTCCCTCCGTTGGATCTCGTCCTCCTGCTCCTTCTATTCGTCCGGCGGCTCGTTCGTCTCCGTCTTTACCGTGCCGACGCTATCTATCCTCGTCCGTAACCGGCTCTGTCCTCCTCTCTTCGAGATCTCTCTTCGTCCAGGCCGCGGCGACCGGCTGTCCTTCTTCAGAACGGCGCAGCTTCGCTCTCCCCGGCCTCGTCTACCGCGCCGGGGCACGTCTCGTTGACTCCTCGATCTCCGGACCCCTCCCCGCACCTCCCCTCCGTTCCCCGTCCCCTGCGCATTTTCCTACGATTTCTCCTCTCTCGTCCAGCCCCGTCCTACCTCTCCTTATCCTCGAATAGCCACGGAAGGACCGGGACCAGGCCCTCTGGAAAGGGACGCACGAAACCCCTGGGCCCCGGGCCCAGGGGCCCACGGCTCAGAAAGAGAGACGCGGCTACACAGAGACTCTCCGGAGGACCCGATCTTACGTACAATCGGAGGCGTGCAGGTGTCCGTCGTTCGTCCGGCGGTCGGCACGTCTGTCAGTACAATCTAAGTCGCACCGATGGGCCCCGTAGCGACGGCTACGAGCGGACACCTGTTTTTCCTGGAACCACCTGTTTTCCCGACGAACCAACCCGCGCCCCACCGCGAACCTCTTTTTTCGCCGGGAAAACGTGACGGGAATCGGGATTTCCCATTCGCCTTGCTCCTCCACCCTGTTCTTCTGCGAATCGTCTCGCCGTTTCCGGCTTACAGGAACTTGGCTGGAGATTGCCCCGTGGGGCACTGCTCGCGCTCCAGCGACCGCGAGGGCAACCGAGTCGCTCACGGGAATACAGAGTCAGGTTGATTTTCTTTTGCGTCTCTCTCTCTCTTTGGCCACGAAGATTAGCCTGTGGAAGCACTTTGAGGCGTTTTAGAGCAAATTGGTCTATGCTCATTAGAGATCAGCAGAGAGTATCCAGGGAAATTGTTAGGGAATTAAAAAATGTTAAGGAGCGTTCTGCAGGGAGCTATTCCATCTCCGTCAAAGAGCAAGGAAGACTCGCTTGTTGGTCTCTTTTGCGTCTCTCTCTCTCTCTTTGGCCCCGAAGAATAGCCTGTGGAAGGAATTTGAGGCGTTTTGGAGCAAACAGAGGTTGGTCTATGCTCATTGGAGATCAGCAGAGAGTGGCCCGGGCCGAAATTGTTAGGGAATTAAAAAATGTTAAGGAACGTTCTGCAGGGAGCTATCCCATCTCCGTCAAAGAGCAACGAAGACTCGCTTGTTAGTCTCTTTTGCGTCTCTCTCTCTTTGGCCCCGAAGAATAGCCTGTGGAAGCGATTTGAGGCGTTTTAGGGCAAACAGAGATTGGTCTGTGCTCATTATAGATCAGCAGAGAGTAGCCCGGGAAATGGTTAGGGAATTAAAAAATGTTAAGGAGCGCTCTGCTGGGAACTATCCCATCTCCGTCAAAGAGCAACGAAGACTCGCTTGTTGGTCTCTTTTGCGTCTCTCTCTCTTTCTCTTTGGCCCCGAAGAATAGCCTGTGGAAGGAATTTGAGGCGTTTTAGAGCAAACAGAGATTGGTCTATGCTCATTAGAGATCAGCAGAGAGTACCCCGGGAAATTGTTAGGAAATGAAAAATGTTAAGGAGCGTTCTGCAGGGAGCTATTCCATCTCCGTCAAAGAGCAAGGAAGACTCGCTTGTTGGTCTCTTTTGCGTCTCTCTCTCTTTGGCCCCGAAGAATAGCCTGTGGAAGCGATTTGAGGCGTTTTAGGGCAAACAGAGATTGGTCTATGCTCATTATAGATCAGCAGAGAGTAGCCCGGGAAATTGTTAGGGAATTAAAAAATGTTAAGGAGCGTTCTGCAGGGAACTATCCCATCTCAAAGAGCAACGAAGACTCGCTTGTTGAAGAAGCCGCACCTATACAGTCTCTTATCTCTCGTTTGCCCCGAAGAAACACTCCCAGGGTACACGATCTCCGATTGTCCTATCACCTCTCCGACTTTTTATTTCCGTTCTTAGAAGATCGGGAAATTCGATCGGGAATGCCAGCTCCTCGCGCAGCCATTGTGCCCCTGGCGGCGGCGCGCGGTTGCGCTCTCGCGGGAGCACGGTTTCGTAGCTTCTTCGAAATCTGCTTTTTTTTTTCTCACCGGGAGAGAGAACTGGAGCACCGGGAGCAGGGAGGAAAGGTGAAAGGAGACTCGCACGGTTTACGCGAGGAACGCGACCAGGTACGATAATCCTGTCGGACGTGAGAGACCCGGGACTCATTCAGTGACGTGGGAACGTGTGCAGATACCATTCATAAGTCGGGCCCCGGCTGTCTCCGTGTGACGCAGCCGAGCGGCGCGGCGCCTGTATGCGTGCGATCTTTGAAGCCGTAGAAGCTCGCGCGTACGCTTCTTTGCCCGAATTTCGGGTCCCCGGGGCCCATTCAAGTTCCAGGGAACGGACATTTCTGCGGTGATCGAGAAATTCGATGACCCCGCGACGATGGGAAGCGTACTTCATCATCCTCTTCTTCGAATTGCTCGCGTCTTCGAGGTCGTTCGTGGCTGTCGAGGTTCGGCTGACTCGTTTCGACTTGTTCGTGCTCGACGACGGTTCGAAACCTTCGCTGGCGGAGCCGCGAGAGCCACCGGGAGACCCACAGTCTTTCCTTCACGGCTCAAAACGAATGTCGTGGGATTCGTGGGAGCCTGTTTTCCGTTTTTGCCTTGTTCCGTCGCGGCCACGGACCCCACACCGTTGTTTTATTGTCGGACAACCGCGAGGGAGAGGTCTCGAATTTCTGCCAACAATGAGATTCGAGGACACGCCTCGGGCGACACCGTGTCTCTCTCTCTCTCTCTCCCCGGGTCCCTTCCTCAGGTGCACAGATTAGAAACCGTTCGCCTCTCCGTGGAAAACGTCCCCGAGACCAGCTCCCGGAGCTCCTCGAGACCCGATTGCCGCAACCGGTATCATCCGATGATGACATTTTTCTGGACTCGTTCCTCCACCTGTCTATAAGCGTGTCTATAAGTCAATTACTTCGCCCCGCGACTTTCCAACCGCCGCAAGAAACGATTCCGTCCGTTGCCGGTCGATTTGTAACCTTTTTCGAACAACGTTCAACCTATTCCCGGCGAAATCAACGCGCCAAGTTACCAAGCAGGCCTGTCCACATTATTCATGTCCCGCGGACAAGGATTTTTAGCACCTGCGTCTTCGAACCGAAGCGAGCAATTTATCTCCCATAAAAATCCACATCTCGGATGCAATTTTTGGAAGAGAGTCGTATAAATTCGGTCGTTCCGAAACTAATTTCGTTTCTCGTACAGAGACGTTTGTTTGCCATCACTAGACTGCGGATGTTCGTGCAATTTCCAATTTTCGCACGCAAATTTTCAGAAAATGGAACGAAGTAATATCCTATTTTCAAACCCAGTAAAAAAATTGTACTAGATTCTATCGAATTCTTTTTAAATTTTCGTAAGCCATGAATGCATAAAGATCCGCAGTCTACTTGTCACTTAACCTTATTACTAAATCGCAAAGTCATTGTATATCTCGACAGTTGACCTTTCAGTTGACATTTCGTGCCTTATAATGTTTTATAACCATTTGTTTGTCATCGCATCAAATATGAGAAACCAAAGCGATCATTTCCGTTTCACATTTTGATATTTTATTACCGCAAGGTAAAGAATGCAGTGCAAGTATGGAAAAATTTGTTTGCTGTTACCATTTATTTTGTTCTCTTCGACAACCTTTGTAAATTTTATTTCGAATAAATCCGTCAAAAGTGTCGAACAACACAATTTTTTGCTGCTAAAAGGATTTCTAGAAAGACGGTAAACCAGAAAAATGGTAAAAGATAAAGAACAAAGTCATTGCATCGTAAGACTGCCAAGCGATGAAAAATAGTGTTTCGTTTTCTCTCGAAAAACGAAATTACTTTTCGAACAACGAAATTGTCGATACGATACGGGACGTCGAAACGGCACCAACTTTGCTGCACAAGGGTTACGCGAGTGCATTGCGACACGGTTGCCGTTGTCGTTGTCGCAGATGTTCTCGCAACGTCGGTGTCCTTACGCAAATTCGTGGGCACGTTCTTGATTCGCATCTGCACTCGGTGTGGGGTCCTGGAAACCTTGAACTTTCGGAGGCAGGGGTCCCTGAGAAAATTCGAGTGTCCGTCCAGGTGTTGCGAGGGACCCGACACCTGGAGATTCTCGAGTTTACCGTTATATTTATGCGGTGTTTATTGTGCGACGCAAATTGCTACCTAAAACACGTACCGTCGTCAGATCGATAATGCGCGAACGTCCAACGGTGAACTGCCACTTTGTTCGCCGTGTATCAGTCCGTTTCCTCTTATCCCCCTTATCGCACACCTGAAAATTTCGAAACCTTCCTTGGTGGTGTTTCGATGCAGTTTTTCTCTTTCAACCGGATGGCAGATCTCTCCTCAAATATAGGTTTTCGTGTGCTAATCGATCGAGACCGCACTTATGGAAATATTTGAACCTTTTCTCGAGTGGTATTTTGCCACGAACATTTAGAATGTTTGCCAGAACATTTAGAAGAACGAGTTCTTCTGAAGGAAAGGGGAGAACAGAAATCGTTTTAATTTATTCGAACACGTGCAAACGAATCACGGAAGCTTGAAATTTGATTTCCGTCCCCGGAGCGGCTTCGCACGGCGTAGTACCGATCGTTCCGTTCGATAAGCGAGCCTCCTAACCCCGCTGCCCATCCCCTCGACTTATTAATTCACCCGAAAACGTAGCCATCGTTGCTTCACGTTTTCATTTTTCTCTGCGGCGGTACAGTCCGGGTGGAATTTCGCCTCTCTTCTTTTCGCCGACGGTCGTTTTATTGCAACCTTTCGATCGGGCTACCAGGAAACGAAGCAGGTTTCGTAGGGGGGCTGCGGGACGAGAAACGGGGCGGGGGGCTGCGAAGAGGGGGGTCGAGGCCGTCAGCAGAAAATCCGAGAGTTCGGCCAGGTGTCCCGCGAATTACCGGCGGCGGTCGGAGGAGAGGCCTGGTCGGGGTCCCTCGCGGGTTTCCTATTTGTAATTAATGAAATGCTTTGAAAGACACCTGTGCGACCATCTCTGTGCCGCGCGCACAGGTGGCGCGGACCTGGGCTGTGTGTACAGGTGCGCGCGGCCGCGCAGGTACGCCGGCCACTCTGAATCGGGAACTGGCACCGGTGCGCCGGTGAAACCTTGTCACAACACCGACAGCCGATGACCGTTTTGGCGATCGCACGGCTCCCGGTGGCCTGGACTTATCGTTCGTTAAAGATTGTACGAGTTCGACTGCGTTCCAGAAACCGACGCGGCCAACCTTACATCGCCGGGACACTCGGGCCGAGCCGATCGAAGAAACCTCGTCGCGAACGATTGCGACCCTTAAGGGGGTCTTCTGGTCTGCAGCGTCATTTTGTACGCCTTGTTCGGAAATTTCTTTTGAGAAATCGGACGACCGCGGATCTCACAACTGCAGACGGATCCGAAGAAGTCTGAAGTACCTCGTTTTCGGCATGTTTCATTTGCAGAAGAAAGAAGGTTTTTACCAGAGAGACAGACGATTTTGAAGGTTTTAACACTTTGCACTCGAAGCCATTTTAATTCTAAAACGAAACGTTTGGTCTAGGATTTCAATTTGCGCTCAACTTGATCGTAATTTAGGAGACAGGATTGTGACACCAGATAGAGGACGATACATGACAATAAACAACAGTAACCAACGAGAGGAACTGTTCATTTCCTTTAAGGTTAGAGTAACATATCAATACCTCACTTTCGGCATGTTTCATTTAGGGAAGGAAGACGTTTCCTGCTACAGAGACAGACAATTTTTATTTTGCACACAGATGAGCAGTTTACTGATTAGTCTGAAGGTTTTATCCCTTTGAACTCGAAGCCATTTTAACCATTTGCACTCGAGTAGTGACTCTGAAGCACCGCTAGAAATTGTTGTGGCATTATTTCAAAGAAATTACAAAAATGATTACAAAATACATGTTACATTGCTAAATTTGTATGTAATAGATTACTAAACATTTAAATATTCTATGTAGAAATCGGATCACTTTCGTACGAATAAAATGACGGAAGAAAACTTTAGTTTTGGATTGAAAATAGCACCAAGTGCAAAGGGTTTATTCTAAAACGAAACATTTTTTCTAAGATTTCGATTTGCGCTCAACTCGATCGTAATTTAGGAGGCAGGATTGTGACACCAGATAGAGGACGATACACGACAATAAACAACAGTAACCAACGAGGGGAAGTTGACAAAACGACTTTCATGTGCAATTCATTTGCATATAAGTAGGGACACTGTTAATTTCTTTTAAGGTTAGAGTAACATATCAATACCTCCCTTTCGGCATGTTTCATTTAGGGAAGAAAGACGTTTCTTGCTACAGAGACAGACAATTTTTATTTTGCATACAGATGCGCAGTCTACTGATTAGTATGACGGTTTTAACCCTTATGCACTGGAGTGGTGGACTCTGAAGCACCGCTGGAAATTGTTGTGGCATTATTTAAAAGAAAATAAATAATTTCCTTCCTCAATTTCTTCCTTGGAATTTTTACTTTTCTTGTCAAGTTGATTAAACATTCCCTTCAAACTAATACTCATAAATTAAATTAGAGACTTCAATAAGTTTCTCGGGATTTGTTCAGATCTGTTTATAGCCGGGAATAATAAATATTCAGGCCCAGGTATTAAAGACCCGTAATGCCTCTCGTGTTACGGAGCTGTCGTATATTTTTAGATATTTTTCTGATTGAATTGACAGTATTATAGCAAATTTGAGATGTTAACCTTTTGCCGTACCAGTTCCGATTAGAACGTCTTCATCTCCAAAAATGTCACGGAAGAGAAAGGAAAAAATGTTCTGCTTGCAAAAGAATAAAATTTGATTTCGCCTAAAGGGAAAGGCGAAACATTTATCAGCGTTGAGAATCAGGATTAACGTTGGAAACAGCGAATAAACGAGGAATTTGCGGGCCAATTCGAAGCAGAATTCGATACAGCTGGAATTGCATTTTCGGCCGTGGCGCATCGCGCGCTGCACCGGTGAAACGCGACGAATTGCAGCTTCGCGACCGAGAACGTGACTCAACGCCACTTTTACAGCCGGTTGCTCATTTCGGCCGGTGAAACGGCTCTCGGCTCGTCCTTCGGCGAGGTCAGCTTTGCCGAAGAAAGACACCTTCTGCTTTATGCAGCGTCAGAAACAATGCAGGTATCCGTAGCATGTCGAAATATATCGGTTGATCCTTGAAACGGACATAATGGCATTGTCATTCAAGAACAAACGAGAGCCGGTGCACCGCCGAAACAAGGAACGCCTATTTACGATGGCCGCTTTCGAACCCGTCAGGTGCATCGGCAATTTCAAATTCTGACAGTGCCCGAAACACCGTCATAGCACCGAAATGAATCGGATATAAATCATTTGTAATGCGACGGTAACGAAAGCGCAGGTTCAGCCATCGTGAGCTTTTCAAAAATGGTCCTTCGTTGTAGGAAAGATCCTTTTGGGATTCTTATTTACACGGTCTCAAGCGAATTTTGTTTTTACTCGTGATTTCGTATTTCAACCCTTGTTTCAATAAAGTTTTGTACGACGTTCTATGCATAACACTATGTACAGGATCAAAAAACAAACAATGGAGAATTTTCATCCGAGAAGCGTGCGAATGAACAAACTTCGTGAAGATTATTTATAACGAAACTATCAATATTTCTACTTGTTTCGTTAACGGTAGAACTACCGGACTAGTCGAAATGACTTGCTCCTAACTTCTTCATTTGGAAATATTGAAATTATAAATATGTTTCCATCAGAACATTTTTTAATGAACTTCTCTGTCGAGGTAGATATTTAAACAAAAACCGAAATTTGAACAAAAGCAATTTTGTTGCTATTACACGGCAATGTGTTCCAGTTGCATTCACTGCTTGGTTGTTCTAGTGTTAATATTGCGCTTTTTTCTACGAAATTAATGTAGCTTTGCTGCGAGAGAAACTTGTTAGCAAAATACTGTAGATATCAAGAGCACGAATGAACAAATTTGAGGAGAATATTTTTATTCTTGGCCAATAAATTTTTTGTTTGGGAAATCGAGCAGTTTATTATAGGTGTAAATATACAGTAAATATTGGAATGGTTCTGTTACTGTATTTTCGACAGTAAAAACTGTAGTGTATTTTCGTTTTCAGAAGCGTTGGCTCGCACTCCAGGCGATGTTAGGTAGCGACTGAAGACCACCGAGAAATTCCAACTGGCCGAAACTCGGGCCGTCTTTAAAGCGTAGGAGAGAATCCAGTATTTTCTTTGCATTCCTTTTCTTCGGCTCACGCACAGGTCATGACGAGTTCAGACGTGTCCCGGCTCGTACCTTCCCACATGGTCACCCAGCATCCTCGAGCGTCTTACCTTTAGAAGTCCTTCTCGATTGATCGTCGCCAACGAAAACCGCCGCGCCATCAACAATCGGTTTTACCCGCCAATTTCATAATTCCGCGATTGAAGAAGTCCTCGCCCCTATTGGTAAAAACCTTGACCAGCCACAAGCCTCTCTTCAGGCCAGTTTTTACCATCAAGAAAATTTTGAAGAATTTTGCGCCAGAAGCTCTGGGAGCTTGATATAGCTCAGACCTGGCACCAAAAGAATGATCACCTTTTCAAGCATTCGCAAAATTTTCTCGACGGTAAACAACTGGCCTCAAGAGGTAATTGTGAAAATGAGCCGGTCAAAATTTTCACCAATACGGACGAGGACTTGTTCATTCGCGGAATTATGAAATTGCCTTCGAAATGGGCAAAAGTTATCGAACAAAACGGCGCGTATTTGATCTAAATCTTAAAATTCCAACTTTGTTCATTTCATCGTCGAAACGAAGGGAGGAAGCGCTCCGAACTTTTTGCGTAAGGATTCGTTTTGAAACCTGGACGTATAATTCCGTCACCCGTATGTGGGTGACACGGCAATCAACGTGTTAAAAAAGCATAAACCCAGTGACCAGGATAGGCGCGAGTAGTTCGGTTTCACACAGGCGGTCCTCGTACGCACTACCTGTTGCGAGCAGGGCGAGAGGGGCGAGAGGGGAGGGGAGGCAGCGAGGCAGATGGAGAACGGTGGGCAAGAAAGAAAAAAAAAGCAAGAGGCAGAGAAGGTGCCGCGCGAGAGGAGCCCCTTCTTCTTCGTTGGGCCCCGTGAGGTAGCGACGGGGGGCAGTCGGAGGGGTCCGCGATCTCTGGGTCCTCCGCGAGCGGGGCGGAGAGGGGCGCAGAAGGGTCCGTGGGCCCGTGGTGGGGGGCCTGGCGACAGACTGGCGGCCGCGCACCTGCACTTGCTCGCCGACAGCCAGGGCCGCACCTACGAGGCCCGAACTCCCTTTCCTACCGCGGCTCCCGGACTCGAATCGCTCGAGTGCATTCCTCGTATCGTTATCTCCCACGGAGCCCGTACCGAAAAGGTCATGCATCTGGCTACGGAATATCTTTTTTTCGCTCGAGATTTTTTCCCCTGCCCCGCGTGGATCGTTTCCCCCCCTCCTTCCCTTCGACTCCCCGCGCGCGATTTAACTCTGCGGATTTCAGACGAAAAATAGACCCATTTTGCGCAGGAATTTTATCGGGTTTTAAGCGAAATAAAGTTTGTATGTTTTTATCAAGGTATGACATCATAAAAACTAAAGAAAAGGTGGGACGCTTTTGATCTCACCGTGCCCCAAAGGGTTGAAGGGCTGCATACCTTTGGCAGGGCAAAAAAGAGAGATATTTCAAAAATTGCATCGGTGCGGTTGTGTTGTCGTGGTAACAGATAATTGAAAGTTTGAACGCTTTGAACACTCCGAGTGCCACTTACGTCATAATTGATCGTCACCGTTTTTCTTTTACCATATTTGAAAATCAATTTTTACCAAAATCCATTAACTCCCCATAGCTTCGTGCGTGATAATATTTTTCAGTCTAATTTTATTCTCAACCACGTTGCGACAATCTTTTGCCAATTTTACGTTAGATCGCAAAACACGGCGACATTAACGCGCCCGCTACCATTTTGCTTTTCGTTTTGTCAAATAAATTGCTTCGGCCTTTCCTAGTTTCGTAGTCGCTGAGTCAGCAAGCAGTTTACCGGACCTTATCAGTCGCGATAATTCACTAAAATGGCTGTAGCCGTTGAACTATTCATCAGAGAAGCGGCGATTATTTATTTTTAAATTTTCGCAAGATTGCGAAACCGCCGGGAAACTATTGCGGAACGTCGCAGGAATTGTTTCGAGCAATTTACGTGTCGACAATGTTGAAATTATGAAATATATAAATATTGTCATTCGCTGGAGAAGATGTTGTTATCCAACCTGTTTCGAGGCCGTGAATTGCCTCATGCGCACGAAACACGCTATTTTGAAAACATCCGGTGTTCTTGTGTGGCTTGGCGCCGATAGTATCGATGTGTTGTCGGGCACATAAGTATTCCGCGCCATAGTGAAACGAATCTTGCCTACAAGCATTATAACCCGATAGCGGATAACCCGATACTGCTTGTCGACTGGCTTAATCGATAACCGCAGGGAGTTCTTTCTCGCAGATTTATTGACTAACCGAATTTAATTGCCTTGTTATTCTGGAAAAAAAAGCCGAGCTACAACCTTCAGGCGAATACGCTCCGAGAATCGGGTTAAAAGATTCACTCGATCGACATAGCGTGCGATGGTCGTTCGTTCGAATTTCCGCAGCTAAGGTCTTCTGTTCGCTGTTTTCAATCTGCTAAATTATTTTCCAGTTCTAAAATCATTCGAATTCAATGTCGTTCAAACGCGCTCGAAAGTACCAGGCCGCAATTTGGACAATTGCACAGCGGTCGGCCCTCAATAATAATTCATGAATCGCGTGCACGGAGCGCATCTCGAATTTCCATATATAATGCACCGAATTCATCGAACAGTAGTTTCACCGTGAACGGAATTTTCGCTCGGCGAACAAAAGGGAACGGAAATAGGAAACATAATCCTCCGGTAATTACCGGTAACGGCACTTTCTCGGCAGGCTGTCTCGCCAAATAGCGTTCCTTCCCCGCGATCTTCTTCCTTTTTCGCACCTGGAAACTCGAACCGCACGATTCCACGATTTTAGGAACAGAAAGAATTACCATTCTGTTTCCTGTATCGAGATTTTCGTTTCTGCCCTCGACAACGCGGAAAGGTCGATCGAATTCTCGTTTGCGTCCCACACGTCCATTAACCGCGCGAGCGAGACAACGCGATGGTTAATTACGATATGTAATTAACTCAATCGTTGGCCCAGCGCTACACAGGAGCTGTTCGCACGAATCGAGAGACGGCCGAGCGTAAAGTAGGTAGGCCAGTCTGATAAGGCTTATCTAGCGCGCGCCACGCCGTAGCTGAGTTTGCATATATCAATTAGGATTCTCAAGAATAGGCACTCGAGTGTCGCGTTCACCTGGCGCCCATTCTCGAACGTGATTCATCTTTTTCCACCAACGTTCGTTTTCAGTTTCGGTTCCAAAAAAGTCTACTAATGTTATTATTATTATATATCGTTTATTTCAATCAACCACATCGATTACAATTGAATATAAAAGAGAAGGTTGCGGTTAATATTTAAATTGTGGTGGGGCACAGCAAAAAACAAATTTACAACAGTTTATATACGTCAATAGATTTAAAAAACAGAAGGACGTTTGCAATATTGTTCTCGTTTAAATTTGTCACGAGGTCATTTTCGATGGAAAATCTGGATCGTTGAGAAGAGAATTTAGGACACTCGAGTAGAATATGTTGGATGTTGTTGGAAGTTGTACATTCCGGTGGGTTTTGTTTAGTTATCAGTTTCATCGTTGCTTAGTTTCCTAGAAAGTTGTGAATCTGTTAGGGTTTCGTAGACGTTGGTCTTAATTTTATGTAGTTTGGTTTGATTGTATCTCCTTGAAGTGGGCGATTCCTTTCGAAGTAATTTTTTCCTTTACGAAAATGTTCTCCGCGGCTTTGCTGAGGAGTTATCAACGAAAAACGGGGACCAATCAGAGGGCAGGCAACGCGAACGCCACGCCCAGTGGGAGGTTCCACTGTATAGTAAACCAAACAAAGGAGGTATCCAAATTGTACCGTGTTTGGGCTCATTTTAATCGGGAGAATGCCACAAGTGTGTTGGCAAACGTTTCACGAGAAAGTAATTAAAGAGAAAAAGGTTTTGTCATTTTACGAGCACTTCGATAGACTTAATTTGCATAAATATATTTTTTCTTTCTGGAGGAGTGATTTGCTTCCTATGTAACCTCCCGATCAACAAAACGAATTTCTCCGTTACTCGAATTTTGCGAAATAAACTCAGCAACCTGGTTGCGAAAGAGTGGCAATTTTCGTTTCTGCCAACGAAGGAAAATCGAACAAGGCTGGAGCGTGGGATTATTGTTCGACACGGGTGCATATATGGTCCCGCGGTTGTTCTTAATACGACGTTGCATCTCGCGTCCGATAAAAGCAGCGGGCGCCCGCGCTAATAAACAATAATGACACGTTGGACCAGTTCGCGTCGGTGAGCCCGCGGTAATTTGCATTCACCGTAATTACGATCCAGTGACGTGCCTCGTCCTAGCCTGGCTTCGATTTTCTGACTTATGGCGGCGGAACCCCCGTCCCGCCGACGTTATCTCGCACGCTTTTCTTGCATTTTCATGCGAACCGCGCCACCACCGGTCGTAAACGGCCATTGAAAAAACTCGCTCGCCCGCACTTTCACGCGTTATCGATCGCAAAATGTTCCGCGTCCACGCGGATTACAGCTCGGACACGCAAACGACCTCCGCAAAAATCGATGCGCTCGTCTCGCAAAAATCGCGAGTCGATTGCATGTCTTCTGCCAGCGTTGATCGATCTTCCTACTCGAAGACGGTTGTTGCATTCATCACAATGTTCAGCTGGTGCACTTTCCAAGGAAACTGCGGCTGTTGTAAAATCGGATCAAGCATCAATCCGGAAGAATGATCTACAGGGTGTCACAAAACCTTGTATTTCCTTAAAAGGGTGGATTCCTGAGGTCATTTGGAGTGACTTTCTCCTTTGCGAAAACGTTCTCCGCCGCTTTGTTGAGGAGTTATTCGCGAAAAACACGGACCAATCGGAGCGCGGACACAGCGGACGGATTCCGCCCCAGCCAATGGCAACGCCAGTTTCAGCCGGGCCGCTGATTGGTCCGTGTTTTTCGTTAATAACTCCCTAACGAAGCTGCGGAGAACATTTTCGCAAAGGAAAAAGTGACTTGAAATGATCCGAGGAATTATCCTGTTCGAGGAGGTACATTTTTGCGACAATCTGTATAAAGAATCCCCATTTCGTAAAATTCGATCTTAAAAACCAACATTATCTTTGGTTGACCATTTAGGACAAATGTCCTGGCTGGTCAGTAAAAGCGCACGTTGCCGAGCTCCTCAGGGTGCAATAAATCCGCAAGATCTGTGCTCTAACGATCACCCGAGCTCCATCGTGCAAAGGAAACAGTTTTTGCCGGGTTGTAACAAGATGGAGGAGCGATCATAAAAATTTCATGGGAACGCGAGTCGATTTTGATCGCAGCCACTGCAGCGTACGGTCTCTGGTTATTTTTTTTTTTTTCATCCGGGGAGACAAGGATCTTGCGCCGAAAAGGAGCAAGGGCGCGTCGGGCGACACCCGTCTCCTTTCGGAACCTTGAAATCGAGGTGAAAACGAAACGGTCGTTGTAAACGGAGCCCGGAGTCATGAATATGCATCGCGGGAGCGCAACAAGCGAAATGAGCAATAGGAAGGCAGAACGATGGCCTGGTTATGATGTAAGCGGTTTATCCCGGTGTAATGATTCGTGGGGGCAGATTATGGCCATAGAATGCCTTCACTTTCTACGTTCCCACCCACTGGCCATCGTGCATTGTCGGGCGCCATTAGACCGAGCATGCCGAACTCTGCCGATGCCTAACCTTTCGCGAATGATACTCGCAAGATCTCCACCGCGACGACCATGACTTCCGATGAGGTCGTCATACTTATGCCCTTGCGTTTATTGTAACGTTCGACATTAACCCTCGGACAGATGTCTCACCATTTTGCCAATTTTCTTTCCACGAAAATCAACGATCACTTGTGCACCTTTTACTTATCTTGTGCATTTAATTCTTTAAGTTCTAAAGTTCTTCTAAATTCTTGTAAGTTCTTTAAGTTCTTTTTTAGTTCTTTTAGTTCTTTAAGTCTTTAAGTTCTAAACAGAGTACTTGATTATCCTAATAACATATAAATTCGCAGTGTTTACGGGCTCGAGGAAAATGTTTTTAACGGTAGAACTACCGAGTAATAAATACAATTGGTGTACAGCGATTTGTGTAGAGATGTCGCCAAGGCCACGATGATAAATGTCGCGGAATTATCCCCACTACTGTGTACCCCATGAGGGGCCAAAAAGTCGAAAGCCCTCGGACGCCAAGGTTGTGTAAACATAACTCGGCTCGGGTGTGTCTCTTAGACGATACATGACCCGTGTTGTGGACATATATCGAGAATTCACTGTATAATGTAACACTGTATAATGTCTTTGTAATAATGACGAGACTATGCCTATGGTATTACAAACCTCACCCCATTTTTATTCTAACATGAGCTTCAATAAAGAAGCATTCGTTCAAAAAATTTCTGATAAAAACATTTTTATAATTTCAGTGATGGAACCAATTCTATTGTTAATATCTTAAAACATTCCGAGAAGGGTGTAACCCCTTGGCACAGGAATTAAATAAAATTCGACGTGACCAAAGGTAGAATATATTTTTCATTTATCCTGTGAAATACGAATTTGTTTGTCGCAATGGTTGTGCAACGCTGGCAGCTCTTTTATCTTTATAATTTCAGTGATTGTGAAAGGAAAAATGAAGAACCAATTCTATTGTTAATATCTTAAAACATTCCGCGAAGGGTGTAACCCCTTGGCACAGGAATTAAATAAAATTCGACGTGACCAAAGGTAGAATAGATTTTTCATTTATCATGTGAATTATGAAATTGTGGTCGCTGGTAGCGTTAGACAAATTTTGTTGTCGATCGAAAGAGCGCTAATCGTTCGCAGCGTTCAGTTATGCGAGTAGCAGACCAGCCGGTGAAATTGTACACGGGTAAAATATGGTGGGTCGCCGGTTACACACGACGAGTTAAGCAATTAATATCTCTGCTTCGTTGGCTCGGTGGTTTTCAGATACATGGGAAGGAAGTGGTCGTATTTCTTTCCACTCGCGGTACGAAAGACTCAGCACTGGAACGAAGCCAAACGGAAGTCTAAAGTTGAATACAAGAGGAGTAATTTACTCGTAAAATGTTGCAATCTATGCACACCTGATCGTCTTGCCCGCAAAACGGCACCCTTTCGCGATTAACGACGCAAAACCAACGGAACGCTAACGAATCCCTTTCAAATTTAACGACCGGCTTCTTCTCAACGTTCGATTTTTATTTCGACCGACGACGCGGATTCGTTTCAATGGGTGCTGACAATTCAAAAATCGTTCAAGCTCTCAGTCAAATCTTTTCGAGCAATCGACTGTGTTCGAGGAGTAACTTAATATTTATTGGAACGTTTAAACGTAAGCGCAGGAGAATATTTCCTAATTTTATATATCTAATATTTTCATTTGTTCCTACAATGTTCGAATAACTTTCGGTGGAAATATTTAACGTTTTCAATGAAAATATCAAACTGTCTTGCTCAGGGTGCTACCAACAGAGTTTGAATCGATCAGAACGTTGATAACAATAGTGGTAGGTTCGCATGGAAGCGCCTAATTACCCGATTAACTCTCAGAAATATGGCTCATTAATTTTTAATAGTTGCTCGACTTGTACGAAACGGCTGTCTTTATTATGTGCAGACCGTTGTCATGCAAATAGCCAAAGCGATAACGGTGTGCCTGTACGATTTGTGAGTCTGTTAACTTAATTTGCATACTGGGTGGACACGATATCTCAATCATTACAGCCAGCTTGCGCGAACCTTTCGAAGAACGTACCTTGCAGTCTTCAAGTTTGTGGTTCGATGTTCAAATTGTGTCGAAAAGAAATGATTTGACGAAAACAAGCCGTTGTATAATTAGACCTGTGTCCGTTATTAATCGCCGAGTACCCGTCCGATAACGTCCATTTATCGCTCATATTTCCCAAAAGTGTTAGTCATTATCACGCTTATGCGAACGTGAACGGTTCCTGTTCGGTTCATCCGGTAGCAAGCAAAATTCACTTGAAGAGCAACGATTTCAAATCAATTTCCTATCGATTCGAGGAAAACATCGAAATTTCGTCGACGATTAGAAAAATGTATCCGGTTCGCGAAATAAATCGACCGGTTTGCGCAAACATTCATGGTCCAATTCGCAGAAACTGGAACCGAGGAAAAATCTGCTCACGCCCAGTTGCAAATCGGATAAAAAATAACGGAAAATTTGGTGAATTCCGCTGTTCCGGGTTTTAAATCTGTTCAAAATATATATTCGTCTCGTTTTCCTTGGGCTGTCAGGTTTGACAAAAATTTATAATTAACGAGTTTCGCAAGATGGAGGTTTAGTTGATTCAATTTGGGACCTTCGGAGTAAATTTTTTTTAGTGCATCGAGTGCACGCGCACTGGTCTATCAGCACGTGGAGATTATCGAAGCAAGCATCGATACAAATAATTCGGTGATCTCGCGCAGGTGTGGCCGATAACCATCGTCGAGATAATAGAAGAATTAATGAATCCCCGGTGTCGCGATTAGGATCGAGCACATACGGTGTACGAATTGAGTGGCCAATGCCAGACGAATGGTGTAATATGCACTCATTTTGTACCGATAATTTTTGAGACGTTTATCTGCTCCTCTCGAGTGCTCCCAGTGCAAAGAAATGTTTTCAGATTATGTGACGATTGTGTCATGGCCGTTCATTACGCAACGAGAATGTCTGTACAAACAGTACCTTAAGTATTCTTTAAGCGCCATCTTAAAGTTGTTAGCTACAACTAGAATTAATCAATTTATAGAAATATAAATTCACCGGGTCAAAAAATATTACACGACAATGATAAAAATGCCACTCGAAGACATTTTAAATTGTTTACAAATTGTAGCTTCCTTTTTACACCTCTGCTGCCATTTTTTGGGACTCCAAGAGAATTAGGACATTAGAAGTTCCTGTTCACTCTGTTTTCACTGTTTTCTATCGCTTTTTAATTAAAAACAGTTATCAACAATTGGAAATTCCTAAAACAAAAATTTGGAAAAGGCAGCAACGAGAGGTCGAAGCGAGGAGAGGTCGAGAAACTATGGTTGCACGGAGTATTTCACATTAAAAAAATTCAAGTCACCCTTCATTTCTCACGCTCGCACCGCCACCAAGTAAATAGTTTTCGTAATGGGATTTATACTCATATTCTAAAACCGCTGTGCGAACGTTTCGGTTTCGCGTACAGACGAAGAAGATGTTAAAAGATCTGATTGCGATAGCAGCTCGCGAGCTCGGCAGATAAGACCGGATAATTAAGTGCTAATGTACTTGATCGGGAATGTTCTTCGGTAATGCGGGGCAGGTTCTGCGCGAACGAAAACCTGGAAATGTTCCTTAAAATGTATATAAACGCTGTGCTTCGATTCGACTTTATTTTACCCGAGACTGTTGTTTAATAGCTTCATTACGGTTAACGTCGCGGGCAATTAATTTTACTTGCGGTTGCTTCGTGCGTTGCAAATGCGTTCGAAAATTAGCATTCCGGTCTATAGGTTGCGATACTTTCTGGGAGATTGTAAAATCCGGAGAGATTTTTGTAAAAGAGAGACGCCGGTTCTATCTCCCCCTATTTTTCGTTCGTGTGAAATAAGGATTCGATTGTTGCCGTGCCAGCTTACAAATCGATTGTCACCGAGTTCTCGAAATGGTAATTTTATCGGCCGGAAAACGGAATCCCGTTTGCCAGCGGCGAAACTTCGAATCGAACGAAGTTTCCTCGAAATGCCACGAATGGAAATTACGCTTTGCGAGTACAGTTATCGTGTCGCGGGAAAAAAAAGTGACCACTGATAAGGGCACACGTGTTCCAACGACGAAACGATTGCTCCCCCGAGCCGTATTAACGCCGTACAATCGAAGAATGTCGCCTTCGCGAGCATGCGAGCACCTCGAGTCGCGAACACATCGAAAACAGAATCGATCTTCATCAACCAGCCAACACAGAAAGAACCGCAATCGATCCGTGAAAATACTAATTTTTCGAATTAACGAAAATATGTCCCGGAAAGGATATTTTGGGAATTTTTTAGTTTCAGAAAACGCTGCTGGCTTATTATTGACTGCGTTGAATACAATTTTCCTAATGGATTTCCTAATTGGTTTGGAGTTTTTAGATTTAACGAACGTCGCTATCGAATTCTTCGTATTATCGTGTCTGTATTGGTCAAGTTTTAAAAAATAATCTAGGTATTTAAAAGTAATCTATCGGGGATAAGCCCGGTGAATAGGGGGAACGATCTAAAACTTGATAATATAATTTGATTAATTTATTAACAGAGTCTTTTCGAAACGTATATGGTCGAGCGTTATCGTGCAGAAGAATCGGCCTATGCCGAGTGCTGGACGTAATATTTTTAACTTTTCGCGCGTTTTATCAATGTCAGCTGTAATTGTTTCTCCAGTACGAAGAAATGAATAATGGCTTTGTTATCCACGTTGTTATCCATATTTGAGGGACTTCCACGAGGCTTATTGTTCGAAGAAAAATCACTGGAAAGAAATCTTGCGAACCAGTGCTGCGCTTTTCTCTCATTAGCTGTATTATCTCCAAAAGCTTTGTTCATAGCTGACAAGTTTATGTTCATGCAAGAAAATTACACGAATATCCGAGAAACCGGAAAATCTATAATTTCAAAATGGCAAAAATGTACGGTAAACCCTTTTTCCAACGAAATGTCACACACGACGTAAACCATGGAGACAAAGTTTCACGAACAAACGAAACTTCATGCGCGAGAAACCTAGTAATTGCTTTCTCGTCCGATAATACTGGTATCAACAACATTTTAAGTACATCGCTCCGTTTGGAATTTCCGTTTTGGCGGTCGTTCGGCTAAAGTTATCTAGAATTTTAAGTAGAAGATAATGCGTTAACGAGAGCACAGCTTTCCGTTATCGCTGTATTTTGTTCAAAGTCTGAAGTGACAAAATCAATTTTAGTTGTCGATGTCTCGCGATACCGTCGCGGCGACGCCGAAACCGCGTGCCGTTCGCGTTAGAACCGCCAAATTTTCTATTCCCGTTGCAATTAGTTCTCGCAAGATGTAAATTAACGAGGACTTTCCAAACCGCTCAATTCGATCTCTTAATTTGTAAAAATTCCGATCTTATCTCGGCGAGTAATCGGACTCCTTTACGCCAATTACACGTATCGGCAAGTGTAACGATAAAAGAAACAAACAACAGTAGGTCAATTGGCGAGAAACAACATTGGAGGTCAGAGGATCGCCGTCGATAAATAATATTTAGTACTTGGACGGTACCTCCTCGAAAGTTTCGAATTTATAGAAGCCAAAAATTGAGTAAAATCGAATTGCACCGTCTTGCACAATAGTCTGCCACTTTGTACAACGAGCCGACAATTACTCGAAATATAAAATATGAGAGAATACGGCGTTGGAGAACGTCCAAGAGATATTCTCCGGACAAGACTAGTTCTCGCCGTCCTTGGCAACGCGAACGAAATACTGACAAATCACAGTCATTGACTTCTCTCTGCGTGAAACGAAATTTCGATGAAATGAATTGAATTCGCGGTACTCGGGGTTCTAAGTAATGCCGCAAAATCTGCACCGAAACAAATACGAATACAAATTACCGGCAATGTTGTGGGCGAAAGAGACAAGTGTTCGGACAAGTGGCGCAAGATCAAAGGAATATATATTTAGGTTAAACATGATTGAAATACGCACGATGTTTTGCGAGCAGCGTTAACCCATAGCATTTCGTCTGCAGCGGGGACTAAATTAATTTTTCGGACAGCTCGGTTTTATTGGACCTGCGGGAAAATCTTATCCGAAATTCTGCCATTTTGTCGCGGTCACTGCCATCGGGAGCTGCTGCAAAATTATTGCACGTCACTGCAAATTGTCTCGTTCTTGTCGGCGTCCGGTCTGCCGATTGCTGCGGGGAATTTTTCAACTTTTTCAAACGAGACCTTTGTACGCTCGTCCCTTCGCCGGGCCACTGTTATTTATTATCTCGCAGCCACGGTCGCGACCGGTGTAATTTCCGGCGGCTCGCGCTCGCGCACGCTCGCTTATTAGCAATAAGTTCGAAATAAGTTTATTTTCTTCGTTGCGCTACTAATAATAGTAATAGTCGCCTGATTACCCCGGGATTGCGGTGCAATTACGCGAGCTGCACGCGGGATTACAAACTGGAATCGCATCGCGCGACACGAGCGACAGTTTCCTTCCGACGCGCAGTCGGGGTGCTTGGCCCGAAAAGCCGGAAAAAATTATTTAAGCGTTATAATAAACGAATAGTTGTTCATAGCCCGGAATCACAAATCTCTACCGAATATAATGAGACCAGAAAGACCATCGGGACTCGCTCGGAACCATAATAAAATCGTTATTGAAGTCTCACAATTGTAAAAATCATTTCGGAATTATTGATCATATACGAATATCAATAACTTTATAAATAAGTGTGATAAAAATATGAAAACAGTTTGAGAGTGTGGTCCACACTTACCTAAAAGATATCCAAAATGCAAGAAATTACTCAGCCCTTTTAAAGCAAAAAAATTTATATAATAAAGCGAAAAAATTATTTAAGCGTTATAATAAACGAATACTTGTTAATAGCTCTACCGAATCTTTATCGAATGTAATGAGACCAGAAAGACCATCGGGACTCGCTCGGAATCATAATAAAATCGTCAATGAAGTCTCACAATTGTAAAAATCATTTCTGAATTATTGATCATATACGAGTATCAATAACTTTATAAATAACTATAATAAAAATATGAAAACAGTCTGGAAGTGTGGTCCACACTTACCTAAAAGATATCCATAATGCAAGAAATTACTCAGCCCTTTTAAAGCAAAAAAATTTATATAATAAAGCGAAAAAATTATTTAAGCGTTATAAGAAACGAATACTTGTTAATAGCTCTACCGAATCTCTATCGAATATAATGAGACCAGAAAGACCATCGGGACTCGCTCGGAACCATAATAAAATCGTTAATAAAGTCTCACAATTGTAAAAATCATTTCTGAAATATTGATCATATACGAATATCAATAACTTTATAAATAACTATAATAAAAATATGAAAACAGTGTGGAAGTGTGGTCCACACTTACCTAAAAGATATCCATAACGCAAGAAATTACTCGGCTTTTTTAAAGCATGCAAAAATCGCTCATAAATGTACGTTACAGCGTGATTGAAAGGGCAATGCAAGCGATAGAATCTCTCGAGTTTCTCTCTCTCTCTCTCGATTAAGTTTAGAGATTCGTAAACTCACGAACGAATAAAAAGGATTCAGTACATTGTTTCCCACACATTCAACCAAAAAAAAATATATAACTATATTTTTGAAATTGACTTTTCTCCGGCTTCTCGGGCCAAATGACCCCAGTGTGCGAGGACGAGGCGAGGCCCCCCGGCATCGGAAAGCTCGAGAATAGAGCAATCGATGGAATGCCTCGGCGTTATGCAACAACGTCGAAAATACCGTGTACGTTTGTGTCGCGTAAAAAGGTCGCGACACGCGTGAAAGGGGGCACAGCGGGCCGTGTTTCGGCCGGTGTTTTTCCTGAAACCGCGAGTAAATTCGCGGGCAACGATCCGGCGCACCTGCGTTTCGTTTCGCTTGATATCACAGCGACGCGATAAATTTTCATTGCCACGCGCGTATGTACGTAGGAATAAACTTTTATTGGCCATTCAGCGGCCCCGAGTTTCGAACGTTCGAAGCTGCGCTCGAGCGGTGTCCTCGGCGTCCGCGTCCTCTTGCTTCCGACCCGGAGAATCGGCTTCGGTGTTAAATGCCGCGAACACACCGTCGGCACGTCATTTTAACTATTTACTTCTGCCGAGGAACCGGTGTACCATCACCGGCGACAGATACAGTACCGTTGTCCGTACCATTCCTCGCGTGTTTCCCGTCGCCTCCGCCGACCTCTCTCATGAATCAAGAAAGAAACTATGAAATCGTTGCATCGGAAGCCGACACGCAACCGACGACAATATTAGGTCATCGTTCAAGTTCTCGTTGCCTCTCTGCTGAGGCGATTCGCGACAGAGAAAACGATTTTCGCGTCTGCGCGACGGCCTCGCGTCGAACGCTACCAGCGATTCTTTCGATAATAGTCTGCGTCATAACATTTTATTTGCAAGGAGTTTAAGCAGACGGCAGACTTATTAACGACACGGCTTTCTCCGGTGTCGGGGCTGACGAGACTGCTCGTCCTTTTGTCGTCTTGTTTCGACGTTTGTTTTATCAATAACATGAACATATGTACAGAATAATGATACATGAAGTAATATATACAGTGGCGGATTAAATCTTGGCTTACATATTCATCCTTTGCACTCGAAGCTGTTTTACCCTTCTATGTATACTTTTTCGTGTTATGCATTCGAAAATGGTGCAAATACCAACATGTTTAGTGATTTACTAAATACATTCTTTAATAATGTAAAAAATATTTTGAATACTGATACAGCAATTTTTAATGGTGGTTTTTGCACTCGAAGCTATTCTACGTCGAAAAGGAAACAAAAAGGGCTATTTTCTTGCAAAAATTAGCCGCGAAGGATACGGTAAACTTTTGGAAGATCGAGCAAAAATATTCGCTTATTGTCTGAAACGATCTGTGCTTCGCATAAAGACCGATGACTTTGGAATCTGTCACACTCAAGGCGACAGCGGAAAGAAATGAATTGATGCATCGATTACGCTATTAGCAGGTGTTACTTTTTTGTATAATAAAACGCAAGGACACTGGATCGACGGCGTCAACGTTAGTTAATTGAAGGTAATTGATATTCATGCGTCTAACGTATTTTGTTCAAGTGGATTTGCATAGCTGATTCCTCGGATCGTCGTTGACGTTCCTTAATCACGCGAGTGATCGACGATTGCAAATTCTAGAATTTTTGAAATATCAACGAGAAGCGGCGGGAATCGAAGACGGACGTTCGTCGCGGTTGCGTAAAATTTCGAAGCGACATCACGGCAAAAGCATTTCAAAGTCGCAACACACCGCGTCACGAAACGATGTCAATGATACCCCTCGCAGTTATCACAGGACGCGTTATTCAAATGAATTCGAACAAGCGTTCTCCAAATGGCTTACGTAAGGATTGGTCTGTGCAAAAAAATTGTTTATGCCAACTCGACCATTTGAATTTCCAACGAGCCACTGCCTCCGATCGTCGACAATAACTGGCGGCGCGTGCGATTCCATAATCGAACATGGCGGATTCGATGAAATATTTCAAATGCTCATCCCAGCTGTAGGGTGACGGACCCAATTACCGTGCCTATATCAAAAGAAAAATTTTCTAGCTGAATTGCAACAGACTGGAGTGAAATAGAAATTTATTTTCTGTCTTAATATAGTTATTTTATGTTTAACAGGTTGAAAATAATATTAACAGTATTTGAAAGTTTTTCCAATGTTTTTACTGTTTTAAAATGCGCCAACCCATTTTTGTGATAAATGCTCAACATCCGCAGTCTATTAATTACACTTATTTTTAAAGCATAATGAATCTTAAAAAAGAGACTTATAACATACTAATACTGATTGTAACCGAGAAAAATTGAATATCTCTTTTTTAATATTCATTATGGTTTAAAAGTAAGTATAATTAATACAGGTACAATAATTGAGTCCCTCACGCTAATCCTTCAGACAGAAAAGATCAGATTAGAGTGAAAAGTAGACGGACGTCGGCTTCTGGTGTAAGTTGGCTCGAATTTCATAAATCGCTTGGAAATCAAGCATTATTCTGCTTCGTGTGGAAACAGAAAATGAATGGTATCAATTGACTTACACCGCCTTTGCGTTAAACAGCTCAATTATCGATTGGAAAGAGCTTATCGAAGCTCCATCGATCCGTCGTCGAGGACGGAAGCTAAATCGTAAGTTGCCAATGATAGTTCGGAGAAACGATCGACAGGAATATTTTGGGCATGATCGTTCTCGAGGAAGATGCGTGTACGCGCATTTTTTTCTGCGACCCGATCGCTCGGAGGAATTCGCTTCAAGATTCGCGCACGCATCGTGTCGGAACGTCGATTGACCTTGATTATTTGAAACGTGGCTTCCGTGCCGCGACAGAAGGACACGTCGCGTGTTTTTTTACCCGTCGCCTATCTTTTTTTTTTTCCCCGGGACGAGATAATCGATCACGCATTCGAAGGACTGACTCCGAGCTCCGTCCGAGCAAAAATTGTTCGCGGTTTCTCGATTCAGAAGAGACGAGCCGTTGAAAGTAAACCGTGAGACGCGGCATCTATCATGGTTCGTAATTCCCTGTTGGATGTTATTAACTTTCACCGTCCCACGTAATTAACGAATTAATTTAATGAAAGCATCGAACGACGACACCTTCTGGACGTTGATGGCGAAAGTTGGGAATCTACGCATCGCATATAAAGTTGAATCCTATTCGGATATGATATTTCTTGCGGTCATTCGTTATATCGTTTTTCCTATAAATGTTAATTTTATAGTGCCTTCGCAGTATGTTGCTTTTTATTGTTTGAGGGATTTGAGGGAACGAAGGAATGTAGCACAACTAATGGAGGAAATGAATTAATAAAATGCAAATTTGACGTATAATTAACGTTAAAAATTAATTTTGGTTATACGTTTATAAAGCGCCTAGGAAATACGGACAAGAGTCAATTACTTCGTAAAATTTAAAAAGAGCGCGAATTGGTGTAGCGGCGAAACGCTGAAACTGGTAGAGAAAAGTTAGCAGCAGAGAAATGTTTTTTTTAATATTTATTACGCATTAGGCCAGAACTGGCCTATCAACGGACATATAATGAGCGAACATAAGCAGAGAAATGATTTTCTTTTATTGAGAGACAGCTTTGGATCGTCTTGTAATGACCAAGCTTATAGCCGATTAGTGTTCTGGATTCCTCCGCTGGGTGGCGCCACGTACATCGTCCGGCAAAATCTGAAAATAGCGCCACTACCTCGTAGCGGCAAAACGCCCAAGCTTGTCGCCGATTAGTGTTCAGGATTCCTCCGTTTGGTGGCGCCACGTACATCGTCCGCCAAAATCTTTAAACAACGCCAGTACCTCGTAGTGGAGAAACGCTCAAGCTTGTAGACGATTAGTGTTCAGGATTCTTCCGCTGGGTGGCGCCACGTACATCGTCCGGCAAAATCTTCAAACAGCGCCACTACCTCGTAGTGGCAAAACGCCCAAGCTTGTCGCCGAGTAGTGTTCAGGATTCCTCCGTTAGGTAGCGCCACGTAAATCTTCCCCCAAAATCTTCAAACAGCGCCAGTACCTCACAGTGGCAAAACGCTCAAGCTTGTAGCCGATTAGTTTTATATGTCCATCGCCAGGTGGCGTTGCCGGTAACTCGGTCGGTAAAGTTTGGCTAACAGTTTGAGCGTTTTGCCGCTACGGTCTAGTGGCGCTTTTTAAAGATTTTCAGGAGCAGATGATTCCTGCCGCTTATTGCATTACCCCTTATGGGAATGGCGGCAAGAATCATTTGTTCTGTTCTTGGGGTATTGGAAATTAACATAGAAGTAGCATCTACTTAGACATTATTTCAAATCCTAATGAAGCAGGTAATGATGCAGGTAAGATGTTGCAGGTTACTAATCTGGTCCAGGCTACCAATTCGACCAGTTGGCAGCACTATACTGATAACACGGAAATCTTCGGCGTGAGCTCTCTCATGTCCTCTCTGGTTGCAGTAATTCTATGACTTAACCTTGATGCACTCTACTACATATGCACTTTGTTAGCGGCATTCGTAGCGGCACTTTCTGTAACATTGATTTATAGTATAAACTGTAATTCACTCCGGCAAAGTTGTAATAATAGTACATGAAAACTGGATAATTGCTCCTGAGGAGCATTGTACGCTGACGACGATAAATATACAAGTATGTTGCATATATACACTATCGTTTTATTGGATTAGTGCGAGAAATTTAATTTATGACAGGGGACAAATGAGGTATATAAATATTGTTTGATACATTTAATAATTATATTTTTAATGTTTTGTTACAGTCACATGCTAGCAATATAACAGTATTTTGAAGAAGAATGGCTCTTGTTACTGCACACGACTTAAATAAAAAACCACGCACACAGGATATTAAAATAAAAGAAGATGTCACATTTTTTCAAATGGGACTTTCTGAAAAAGTTCTGGATGGTTTGTTTGCTTGCGGATTTCAGAAACCATCGCCGATACAGCTGAAGGCTATTCCATTAGGAAGGTGTGGATTTGGTAAATACTACCTTATTTCATAGTATTTCCTATGTTTTCGGTAGCTTATAATTAACAATATAATCCAATGATTATAGATTTAATAATGAGAGCTAAATCAGGTACTGGCAAAACCTTGGTATTTTGCGTGATAGCACTTGAGATGGTTGATGTGCAAGCATCATCTGTGCAAGCCTTAATGCTAGCACCAACCAGAGAGATTGCTGTTCAAATTTCGGAAGTTTGCTCGTCTATGGGATGTGAAATGAATGGTACATTTCATGGAAAAGTTGGTAAAATATTCCTATTACATTCAGGAATGGAAATCTGATAATCATTTTATCGTTTTAGGCCTGAAAGTAGAAGTATTTATTGGAGGAATGGCTTTAGAAGGAGACAAAAAGAAAGTGAATGGGTGTCACGTTGCTGTCGGTGCTCCAGGTAGAATTAGACATTTAATTGAGAAAGGACTGCTAACAGTTGAAAATGTTAGATTATTTATTCTGGATGAGGCAGACAAATTAATGGAAAGCAGCTTTCAGAAAGACATTAAGTTAGTATAATAGGAAAATTGCATTGTTATCAGTTGGCATGAGAAACACAAATAATTATTTGTAATCCTTTAAAATTTTCAGTTTTATTTTTTCAAAGTTACCATGGAATAAACAAGTTATAGCATCGAGCGCAACTTACCCTGGGGATCTTGAAACCTTTTTATCGACATACATGTCTTCTCCGGTTTTAACATCTCCAGATAACGACGGAGCAATACTTATCGGGCTCAAACAATTTGTGGCAGTTGTTCCTTTTCATCCAAACGCAATGAAACAGGTTCGATTTGTTTGTGATATCTTATTTGAACGTATTATCGCTTTACTAAAAGATACTTATACTTACCTGGTGTATTAGGTCCAAATAAAGGTAAATGAACTGATCAAAATATTTAGCAAAGTTCAGTTCAAACAAAGCTTGGTATTTTCGAATTACCAGTCAAGGTAAATATGTATTTCAATGTTTTTCAGGTTCGCATTCGGATTATATAATGTCTTACATTTCATGCAAAATTTCTTTCTTCATTTCAGAGCTCAATCTGTGTGCAACAAAGTTAATTCTATGGGTTTCACAGCAACGTATATCGCTGGAAATCAGGACATGCAGAAAAGACTCGACGCGATTAGTAAATTAAAAGCATTTAAATGTAGGATATTGCTGACGACTGATCTAACTGCAAGAGGTATAGATGCAGACAACGTGAATTTAGTCGTTAATTTCGACTTGCCTACAGACTCAGCTACCTATTTGCATAGAATAGGAAGAGCTGGTCGTTATGGCTCGTACGGTATCTCCATCACAATAATTGCAGAAAACGAACTCGAAACGTTCACGCAATTATTAACTTCAATTGGTGGTTCGAACTTTTATGTACTAAAACTTCCTACGAATCCAGAGAATATTTGGGTTGCTCCGATTAGCACATTTGAAAAAGTTCATGCAGCATCTGATATTAAAGAAAATTCACTAAAAACTGATACACCCGTCGAAAGTGTAAATAATTTAACTGCAACGGACGATAAGATTAAATTAGAAAACGACAAAAATGATAAAAATAATGAAGATTCAGGATTCGGATGCAACAAAATTACGTATGACGTACAGTCCCAGAAAAACATAAAAAGCAGTACAATTAAGAATACTAATAATATCCACAAAAGAAATAAAGTTAAAGCAAGTTCTTCACATATGAAAACCGGTAGAGAAGAAGACGAGGGAGAGATAGAAGTCGCACATTACAGTACATCGAAGCCAAAGGTTATACATAAATTTAAATTAGACCCTGTTACAGACAGTCCTTCTCACTGGCAAAAAGTGAACGAAAAGACGGAGTTTGAAGTTGACTTGACGGACGTTCGAGAGAATGATCTATCTGATGCTGATATTGAAAGCATTATTGGCCATTTAAGATACGATTATCCTGTGAAAAAATTAGAAACAGAATCTGCTGTAGATAATGTTGCAAACACTGAAAATGTAATGACTAACGGAACTGAGACACTGACGGTGGTGCAAAATGATCAGGACGAAATAAACCAATTAATTAGTTGTTTCGTTACCTGCGTGACAAATTTAAATGAATGTAATAATTCTGCAAAAGGAAATACAGAGGAAGCACAAATCATACAGGCAGACGCTTGGAAGCGAAAGTTGAATATCGAAATCGGATTATTGAATTACATGACGGAAACTATGGCGGAATCTATTCAAAGATCGATACATCTCGAGTATATTCAGGGGCTCAAAACATTCTTTACTACACAAAAACATGCTGTTATGTGCGTTTACCCGGAAATACGGGACGAAGACGAAGTAAACGATACTTATTTGTATTCTGGATCTTTAGGTGGAGATTTATTGCGGGTGTACAAAGAAATAGAAGACTTCAAAAGTTTACATAGAAAATCTGACAGAGAGTTCTACGCACACTTTCCGTACCCTGTTAAAGAAGACGAATACATGCCGAATCTCATGCTCACAAAATCGGATATAGAAGATTATCGCAGCGCATTGCATTATTTGAGGTCGACTCCTTACCCGGCCGAAACATTAGTAGAAATAATAAATTATATAGCATCCCTTAGCGAAGCTAAGAAGCACGATGTGATGCAAAAATTGCAAGCTCAGAAAGGAAGGTCGCTCGATGAGTTATTAATGATAGTACGAGATGAAGCAGCAAGTGATGAAGTAAGTGAAGACAAACGTGTACAGAATGACGTCGAATCATCGGACAAAGTTGAAGAAGAAGATATAACAATGGACCAAGAGAAGCTGGAACAAGAAAAGAACACCAACTCTGAAGTTTCCATAGAGTACAGCCAAGAAAGTCCTGAAAATGATAATTTACAGCATAGTACATGTTCAACTTCATTGAGCGAAAGCAATAATTTTGAGAAACGCGCATCTCACCAGGCAGCATACACAAAGAGCAAATTCCGTAGACAAAGAAGGAGTCAAAGGAAAAATACATCGACCAAAAAGAAGGCAAAAGATACACCTACACCAGTTTATGGAAACAGTGTTCTCTACAGCGATACAATTGTTAATAGTTCTGATTCATCCGATAAACAGTCTGACTCGGAAGAACAATCAAATTCGTTAGAATCCATTATGAGAAGTCATACCAATGTTTCTCCGGCGATAGCAAAGTCAAGCTCGCGTGCCAATAATAAATCCGAATATTTTAAATATTCTTCTAAGTTTCAAGAATGTCAAGACCGCATCTTAGAAGACTCTACTTTTACAACGTCAATAGAGGATTCATTGGAGAGGCATTGGTATAATAACTTTGTAACAGACTCGACTGATTTATATAACAGTAGTTATTGGCAACAATCTAAACAAAGGATAGAGCCTACACATATACATCACCATAGTTCTCTTTACAATTATAAGCACGGTATTCCTTGTGTTCCTCGAGAAGACATTAATTCACGTTTCCCTAATCAATTCTCACATTTTAACGTACCGAGAAACGAAACTAATTTATATTACCCATCAAATAAACATATTAACGAAGACGAAACGAATATTGAACAATTTCTAGCATCTTTAAGAGTTGAAACAGACTGTTTACACATGGAATTATATAAGTCTGAGATGATTCATGGGAGGTCACAGGATGATTAAAGTACGCAATGTAAATTTCAATAACCGAACATTGCCGTAAAATGTATTGTATTATTTTTTAAGATTGTATAATTACGATGTAACATATTTGCTCGTGTACGCGGTTATACTACAATGCGATTAATTTAAATTGAAAACGCGATTATATTTGTACAGTTATAGGTAAATATATAACGATTTATAGATCGTAGTTTATGTGTACATTATGAGGAATGGATAATGCAAGAATTATAACTTGTACTTTTACACAGTGACTGATTTTTATACATTTATAACAGAAACATTTATGTGGAATACAAAAGAGTAAAAACAGAACAATTATCATTTCTAGATTGCGCGTTTTCTGCATTTATTACAAAAATAGGTAGGTGGAGTATGAAATAGACGAAAGGTACAAGAATTCGGAGATGTTAATGTATTATTTCGAACGTGGTAGAGTGATTAAAGGAAATTCAATTCTATATAGCTCCAGTTTTTCGCAATTGATGCAGAGACTGCGTCAGAGACTTTCTCGTGCATCTCGGGAGAATGAAGCCGAGCGGCATAGCAAAGAATGCTCAGAACGTCGACTTCAGTATGTTTCAAGGTCATCGTGGCGAGCGGGATATCTACCTACTCCACATAATTACCTTCAATTGATTATAATTACTCAAAGTATAAATGACTTTCAACTTCCATTCATTACAGAAGAAAAATGTTTATTTCGCATCACAAATCCGCAGTCTACTCGTTACTAATTATCGGAGTGCGGATCATGCGAAATAGAAAGTCTCCAAGTCGACCGTAAGAAATCGGAGTTCCGCATAAATTGAAAATAATATCTACACAAAGTATTTCACCCACTCGTTTCTGTCAAACGCATAAAATCTCCAGTCAACTAATTATCGCGTGTACGTGTGTACACTGGAAATGCGAAATGATCTTATTTGCATATTTGTACATTCCGGGGCCGGCTGTGAGTTAGAGGGTATCAGGTTCCTAAGGCGTATCGGAGTACCGCATAAATTGAAAATAATATTTACAGAGTATTTCACCCGGCCATTTCTGTCGAACGCGTAAAATCCGCGGTCTACTAATTATCGCATGTACGGCGTGCACGTTGGAAATGCGAAATGATCTTATTTACATATTTGTAGATTGCGGGGCCGGCTGTGAGTTAGAGGGATCAGGTTTCTAAGGCGTTTCTTTGAAGGGCACGGCTAAGGGGGGAAAAAAAGCCACCTTACGAAACTCGTCTCGTGAGAATTTGGGGTACGGCGGTCTCGTCGTGTCCGTCCTTTATTCGCAAAATAATCGTTTGAGCTGTCCGCCTGGCATACCTCAGTCGGTCACCACGTGCTTTCGCGTGAAGGCGTCTCTTAATCGCGGTCGCGAGTCTCCGGTATCGTGATAATTAGTAGCACCGTATCGATCTCTTTTGTCTCTTTTCTTTCGAATCTCGTCGGTTCGGGGATATTCGCATCGTGCGCGGCGGTAACATGTTCTCGAGGAAACATTTCAAACGGATCCCGGCTCACGTGGTGGAGGCCCACGACGAGGTAGGTTTTGCAATGGTCAACGTTCCCCTTGTTTGTTTACACATCCCGACTTGTTCCGTACTTACGTGTTTCCGTTGCGGCGCGCCAGAGGCGCTGCTCGTTCCACTATCATAGCTCACGTGACCAGGAATCTCATGCGAAATTCGAACGCGAAAACGATCCGAAGGTTTCGCGCGCTTGGTCGGCCCTTCGAGGTGGAGGTCACGGTTTTGGACGTGTGATATTGCCGTTATTTGTAGTAATATGAAAAAATATTGATATGAAGACTCTCCTCTTCGAGAAGTGGGGACAGAAGACTCAATAAGTGTATTTCAGTGCACGCGTTCACGTGTATTGAATGGTATTTTCAATACACGTGAAATTGGTATCACTACTATGAAGAGCTTCTGGCTGTCGCAGGTTCTGCCGTTTATCTATCGCTGTTTGGGCTCCAAGCATCTTCCGTTCGAAGGAAACACGTTCGTACATCTGGATTCTCATCCGGACATGCTCATACCAAAAGCGATGTCCGCTGACACCGTTTTGGACAAAGATGAGCTATTCAGGTATACATAATACGCTATGTACAAAGGTATTATTCCATTTTAGAATGTGTTTGTACAGTTGAAAGATTGATTTGTTATTCGTTGATCATAGTTATTTACGATGTATATATGTACACGATATTGTAGTTGGTTTGCGGTTTGTAGTATAATTGTCTGCAAACAGGTACAATGTAGGCAACAGAGGCAACATTTAATATACGGAATCATCGTCATTTTGATATTTGGTATTAGATGAATGAATGTAAATGAATTATTGTGCTGAACAAATCCTTGGCTCATACAATTGCTCATTAGGCTGCAGTTTAAATTATCTCGTATAGCGATTTATTGTATAGAGCATTAGATTTTTAGAAAGTTATAAGTTATAAGGTATCTTTTGCTACGGTTATGCACTTGTCGTAAAAAGAGCCCCTGCGGCCATGCAACCACCTGTACAGCGCTGCATGTACGGTCGGTAAGTCAGGGTGCGCGTGATTTTCTTAAGATTCGTATCAGAATTTGTTACTTGTTTGCTTTATGAACAAATAAACTATGAAATATGTACAAAATACGGATATTTCCATAATTCTGGTCGTTTAAAAGTGTGCAACAAATATGAACTACGAATTTTCGGTTCATAAAGCTACGATGATGAGAAGGTTGCATCACCGAGGGGTCATGTTACGAAAAATTCACCTTTTCAGATAATCTATTACTTTAGTTAATTAGCTCAAATAAGTTTGTATATTGAAAATATAATATAGACATGTAATTATCTAGTAACTGAGATACGTAAAAAAACTGAGTATTTCAATAATTAGTGACCGATTAAATAGTGAAAACAAACTCTTGATTTTCGGTTAGTAAAAGCACGATGGTGAACGGGTTGCATGGATAAGGGACCGTGCCGTAAAAGGTGCACTTTAATCCACAATTACAAACTCGTTTGAAAGATTAATTTAGCGTAGTAGCAGTAAACGTAATTTCTTTTTTTTTTGCGTGACCACCATAATATTTTTGAGATACTTACACTGTGTTTCTGGCACAGTGAAATTAGCATCGAAAATTGGATGTTACCTGCGGCGTACGCTGGCCACCTGAGGCACCTGATCTGGGTCAAACCACCGTGGGCAAATCAGATGAACGATGGCGTGACAACCTTCCTCATCGGCAAGCATAAGGACACCGGCTCAATAAGGTATGAGTTCTGGTACACTATATCATTTCATTTTCATCAGGTGTCACACTGAACAGGTAATTGGAGATGTCTCATTAAAACCAACGTTCCTGTACCGTGGTGACCGTAACACCAAGGTCGCCGATAACAATCAAATTGCTATTATTAACCGAGCGCATAGCGAATACAGGGTCCATCGAGACCCGTAACAGAATCTGTAGTTTACGTTAGGGTAAATGACTCTTCGATTAAATACTTTTCTTGTCTTTTCAATAGACTTGATTTCCATTGTTATTCCATAAACTTGGAAAATTAATACATTGTGAAAAAAACACATAATGTGTTTATGCACGACACAGCGTTTTGTGTATTACTGGAACTGCAAACTGATTGGATTCAGTGTTCAGGATTAAACTTCATTTCAGTGAAACAGGTTAAAGATTAGGTTTTCGTATTCATGGCATCGCATGAACATGCGAAAGACAGATTAACTCCTGAGTGGGTTTTTAAGATGGAAATTGATGAGTGGAAATCAATTGCGACTTGGTTAATTGGAACCGAACCGAGATGCCAACAGTTCACGCACATCTCTAAATATTTACACCAATGCACACGAGTGTTCAAGCTTATGCGAGGTCTTACGCATCGTTTAGATCGAGAATTATTTTTCACTTGCACTGGTCAAGTGTTCGGTCTCGCAGCGATTAGCATATAACATACGAACATGCTACTTCGTGTACATTTAGGATAGCCGAAGCATAATGTTACATGTGTCCTCCCGTACCCAAGACAAGCATCAGTAAATCGACGACAGGTGGTTGCAGACTTTAGTATCCGGGCGTGGTAGCATCTTACTTTCGTCGGTCGCGTGATTTCGATTTATATAAGAAAACGAAACAATGAGTGTCTCGAGGACTATCGTGATCATCCAGGGTGACTGGAACTTAGGATATTTTTTAGTCGTGTCTACATGCAAGAGACAATTTACCATGACAAGGAATTCCTCAAATAGCATAAGGGACTCGGTTACAATGGGGGTAGCAATTATTGTGGCTATGTTAATGTTCATTATGCTTTAAAAATAAGTGTACTTAATATAGCCACAATAATTGGTACCCCCATAGTAACTAAGTTCCTTACCCTATTTGAGTGATTCCTTATCATGGTACATTGTCTAAGAATCTAATATCTCATTTTTAATATTCATTATGCCTTAAAAATAAGTGTAATTAATACAGGCACAGACTGTATTAATACATAGACTGAGGGTTGTATGCTTTTGTGAGGGAAATGAGTCGGTGAAAATGGAAACGGTGGAAAGGTTAGCTCACTGTGATCGTTGAAAGAAGAATAAAGTTTGTTTGGCTTATGCTTGTTGTATTTGTTGCAGGCAATTTTATTAATAGAGTAGTCACAGAGCAAAGCAAGAATACGTGGAGTAGTGTGCTGGGACTTCTTGTGTAACCATGTCTGAGGGATGTTACCGGTCATTTAAGTATTTCGAAATCGGACCTTGTTCGAATAATAAAACTGATGCAGAAACCGTTACGCGCGATTCACGACGCAACGGTGAAGCGCTGAAAGTCGTAACACCGACCGTAGCGTACTTACGTACCGTATAATGAAGTTTGAACATGATTCATGTAGTATACGGGTTTTATTGTTCTGTCATGGCTCTTTGTATACGCGTCGTTCGACGATACAAATGATTGCTCCTCCGTTACGAACGGAAGTTCGATGTAGACATTTAAAACATGACGTATTGTGCGGCTTCGACGGCCGTGTAACATCATAGTTTATAACTCGATCTCGCTGTAATTACACCGCCCAACCATAAAGCGACACGTTTAACTACTCCTTCGGGTAATTTAATTCTTAGCTACTGGAATTCGCCGCTCGTTATTTAACCGACGTCGCTAATTAGTAGGCTGCGGATCTTTTATGCATTTATAGAAGAAATCGGTTGGGTGCAAATAATTAATTGTAATCGTATACTCCAATGTTGTTCTCAACGTAACAAACTCATTAAGGGATGAAATTAATTTTTATTCTATTCCCGCAATCAATGCAGAACGTTTTTATTCTGCATAAAGATCCGCAATCTAGTTTTCAATCTGTACTTTTATCCCTTTTACGATTCCGCTACCATTTTTAGCGTTTTCAATATTTTTACTCGCCTTAACTTTTCCTCGGTATTCCTTGGTATATTAACTACAAGAGAATTGCTAAGATGCGTTTTTAGATGCAGCACAGTTATGCTGTTACAGTTATGCCTCGGTATTTTCCTCAGAAAGCTAGATCATATGTTGTTATTTTCAACACGTTCGCAGACGTCACAAATACGTACGAGAAATTTCATGTAAAATCAGACTAAAAAAATATTGATGTAAGAGCGTGTAACGTTGATGTTACAGGGACCTGTAAAGAGTTAGATTGTTTATTTGGAACGTCGGGGGCTGTACGTTGCGCACGACGGTGGCGTCGCTGGCGACATACGTTCTCGAGGTGTAAAAAACTGAAACGGTTTATTTATTAAGGAACAGCCCTTTCGTGCAGCTTTGAACCTGTTGGGCAAAAAAAAAAAAAGAAAAGAAACGTGGTGGATTTTCGGCTCCCCTATTTGCCGGCGTGGACGTCTCGTCTCGGGTATCGGTTTACATCGGCGTCGCAGCCGTGGTTACACGCGACGATGAAAAATTGTCACAGTCGGTTGGGCTACTGGAAGGGATGGAACAATGTAGAGAAACGGGGGAGGGGTGAGGATCGTCGGGGCGGGAGGGGGGAGGCAAGAGGGTTAAGGAAAGGCAAAAGGAAAAAGTGCACGGTAAAGTAGCAAAGGGAAGCCGACACGGTGCGCCGCGGCGATATCTGCCAAGAAACTGGTGGCCGTGATGTAGCGCTCCGCAGGGACTTGAGTTATGTTTCTCGAATTACCGTGGATATATGTCCTGTGTACCGTGAGTGAAGCACGCGAATTATGCCGTTGTCGGGACTCCTCTGCGCACTTGCGCCAGCGATTCCTCGTCAGATGTGTATCGTGATTAAGGGGCCATTCTGCTATATATAGCAGTCGGAAAAAATCGTTTCTTCTTGCTCGTCGAACCCTCTCCTTCCGCCATTCGCGCTCGCAAATTCAGCTAAATAATTAGCCGAGATCGGCCCGAGATTTTTCAAATAGATGCCATTACACAGGAATATCTTGCACGGTTCGGCAAACTTTATCGTCCTGCAATTTTTAAGGAAGCACATCGGCGCAGTTTGCGAAATGGAGATCCTCACAATGGTAGAACGTTTGACCGTTTACCGTAACCATTCACCTATGACAAACTTTACTTAAAATTAGACTAAGAAAGATGTAAGATGTAGATGTAAGAGCATGTAACTTTATAATCACAGGGAGCTAGGAATAGTTGAATTATTTATTTGCAATTTCAGGGGCTCTACATGAACATGACGTCGATCGACCGTTTACCGTAGATGTCGGAAGGAACGTTTCTAGATATTTTTCATTCAGATTACACGTTGCATTTTGTATTTCATTTCGTACACAAGAAAATGAGTCTCGACGACTTTCTTGAATTTTGGCTATATTGTAGAGGACGTGCGCTGTTCCTCCTAAGAGTGCAACCTAACGCAGATAATACCAAGAATGTAGGAGACATTAAAAGTTGCACGGCTCGCATGCAAATTCGAGCCGGTCGGTCGTAATTGCAGGATGAACGGAATTATCGTCGCTGCCGTCCGAGTGTTGCGTTCAATAAATTCGCATTTGTTCCCGGGGCAGAGAGCCGGCCATAAATATTTGCAACATGTTCCGAAACAGGTGGGGCAGGCCTGGAATTGATTAAACCGGACAGAAGTTGGCGTATCCGATAATTACACTCCGCGGTAAGAAGCATTTAATAGCAAGGGCAGCTACAGTTAACGTTCCCGTCGGAATTCGCGGCGTTGACTTTAAAAGGTAACCGGCCCCGAACGTTAGTCACCGGTGCGTATGCTTCAATAAAAGCATATTCATCCTAGCGGAGTTTTAATGGCGTCGTGTTTGCTCTCTTTGCGTCGCTCGGCGGTTTCTCGGTAAAGGATTTTCGCGACGAGACGAGACGAGACGAGACGAGACGAGACGAGACGAGACGAGGCGCGCGCGCGAGCACCAGGACGGACGGTTATGCGAATCGGTAGCGTTATCCCATTAAAAGGAAGACGCGGGCAGCATGCAAAAAACGAGGAACCTGGGAGAAGTCGCCGGGCATCCTGCGGGCCACCGTTCGATGCAAATCGATCGTGCCCCGATCGGCACCTGCGCGTGGGTACATGCGATTACGTATGTATAACTTCGACGAAAAGCGGTCGACGCCATCATATTTTAGATCTTATCAGGGACGGTATTCTGCCCACGGAGCCCCGATCCTGCCGACCAGGCAATTATTAGTAATTGGCAAATTTTTGTCCCCGTCGTAGTTCGCCTTAATGGCCGCGCGCGGATAATGCCCGGCGATCCGGACATTTTGTACGTTTTAAACGGCCACGAACAACGCTCCGTCTATATTTATAAATAAATTGTCGCGTTCTTTTTTCTGCTTCGGCATCGTATGCCTCAACCTATAAACCGGATCAAATTTGTCATTCTGCGATGCGATAACGTCGTCGACCCAGTTACTCACTTTCACTTCGTTCCAAAAATGCGGAGAACACGCGATGAAGCTCTTCGACATGTTTATTACAAAATATTGTTCCTGTCTGCATACGTCTTTCAGATAATTCTCGATCCTTCAGCAGTTCCGGAAATTTTTTAATACTGAAAACGCTGGAGTCGTGTTTCAGTACCGTTCAATAATACGCGTAGAAAAGTGAATTGTGTACAAGTTAATCTTGCTAGCAAAACAAGAGCTAAGTATTGTTCTTGCAGTTCTTGACTGCATGTGTCTTTCAAATAATTTTGGATCCTTCAGCAGTTCCGGAAATTTTTTAATATTGAAAACGCTGGAGTCGTGTTTCAGTACCGTTCAATAATACGCGTAGAAAAATGAATTGTGTACAAGTTAATCTTGCTAGCAAAACAAGAGCTGAGTACGTTCATCTTTCATCCTCTATAGCTGCATTTAACTTTGCAGTTACATACTGCAACTTTGCAGTTGTTGATATATCAACATTTTCGCGTCCAACTTTATTTTCAACTATAACGCGAGGAAAGCATGTTGTTCTGTTGCGTCTCCTCCACAACCAACATTCTCAATGTTCAATGACATTCGTTGTTTTCAAGTGACAAAAATTGAGGTTATAGAGCAGGGATGGGTATTGTTATCGGAATTGGGACCGTCTCCACCATACCACCCACTGTCTCCTTCCCATAAGCGCCGTTATGGTGGGGCAACGAAGACGCGAGACCCAGCGAACGCGACGGTGGTGCATGAAGGAGAGATTGGTGGGGGAAGCAGGCGTTCGAGGGGCCCCTACCGCGCCCATCACTGCTAGGATTAAACTACCCACAACTGGGGCCGCAAACTTTTCTTACAATTCTAATGATTTCGCCCTCTGTAATTTTACTTATCTCTTGGTATACTGTGACGTCATCGATCTCGAACACCGGAGCTTATTTGTACACCCAAGACCACAACGATAGTTCTGGCCCACGGCGATGAAAGCCGCATTATTCGCAGAAGAAATTTCTCAATTACAACGGACTTTGATATTTCGATGCTCGGACTGCGGTGGTGACTCTTTTTCATCGTCGTGAAGGGTAGGCCCAGAGCGGCGGGCCCAACCGGGCCGTGGGGGATCGCGACAATGGACAATGGCGCAATAATCTACAATAGAGATCCGCTTGGAGATTCCATGTCGAATGAATAGCGCCCCTAGGACAATCATCTCGTAAACTCGGCTTCCTTGTGCGGGGCCCCCTCCGCCCCGCGACTTGTACTCGCTCCTCCGGGCCTGTATTTCACGTTTCGTGGTTCGAAGGACGCGACAATCTGAATCGCCTACTTATGCGAAAGTGTCGGCTAAGGAAATTCTCCGTGCGCCGCAGAATAATTTTGACTCCTCGCGAACCCAGCTACTCGAAACGGCGAACGCAGGATTCGTTCAATTCTACCCTTACGCGTTATCGATTGATGGAACAGTAGTAATTATATTTGTGAAACAATGTACAGCAGTTTCACGATATTACGTGTAAAATGCCCGATATTTGCACGAACAGCGAGAAGTGTAACTAACTATACCGGTGAAACAATATCAATCCAATGACACTTCTTTGTTTTTAATTATTTCTTTACGAAACTTTCACATGTGCGACACTTTCCCGATTAAACCGAGACCAAACAAGGTACAATCTACAGAATATTTACTGGTTCACTTGTTTAATATAGTGACTTCGTGTAGGTCCTCTTTTTGATAGTGAACCTGTACATATGCATACAGGGTGTTCCGGAAAGAGTGTCGCCAAAGAGAGGGATGATTGCTGAAGTAATTCGAAGTACCCTTTCCCATTTTGTGAGACCGGTTTGTCGCCCAACTTCGTCGGTAACGTGGCCACTCTACCTTACCGCGAATCTACGGAGTCTTGGCTCACTTCAAACGCTTATATCACCAAATATCTGCATAATCTCGTCAGCTGATGAACAGCGCGCGCTAGATTAAACCTTCCTCTTTCGAACGATCCCTTTCCCAGCGAAAAATATTCTCATATAAGGGCGAGAAGTTGAGACGCGTAAAACCATTTTTCGCTGAATTTCGTCGGTAACGTGGCCACTCTAACTTACCGCGAATCTACGGAGTCTTGGCTCACTTCAAACGCTTATATCACCAAATATCTGCATAATCTCGTCAGCTGATGAACAGCGCGCGCTAGATTAAACCTTCCTCTTTCGAACGAGCCCTTTCCCAGCGAAAAATATTCTCATATAAGGGCGAGAAGTTGAGGCCCGTAAAACCATTTTTCGCTGAGTTTCGTCGGTAACGTGGTCGCTCTAGCTTATCGTGAATCTACGGGGTTCTGGCCCTGAAGAGCTGTCGAAAGAATACGGTTCCGGTGAGAAATGGTCTCGCTCGCAGGACAACGATAGTTTTCGGAATGCGAGGCGCGTGATTCGCGCGAAAGCGGTTACGCAATGGTTCCTCAGGGTTGTTACGCGGCCGCGTCGCGCCGGGTCTCCGGGAGACGTCGAGCATTCCGCGAATTTCTGGAAAAACAGCGTCGATGTCACGAAACGGTGCGATCGAGCGCAATGTCTCCCCATACCGAGTATCAAATGCCTCAAGACTGGACTCCCGGCGTCCCGGTTCTTTGAATACCGGTATGGCCGGGGCACGTCGGGGCACGCCGGGCCCGGATTTTGCAGGCCCCGCCGCGCCGCGCCGGTGTGTCTTAATCGCGTAACTCGTTCCAGGTAATGCAACCGTGGCTTATATTTCCTGGCTCTTTTTCCACCGCGGCGCAGAACAGCGCAGCGCAGCGCAGCGGCGTTTATCACCGGATCGGCAACGTCCGCGGAAGGTTCACGGGTTGAGGAGCACGAATTGAGCTCCTCTTCAGCGTCGCGGCGTCGCTTCGGAACGCCGTCTCCGTTGCGGCCGGGGCTGCTGAATTATTTACGGTTTCACGTTCTACCGTAATTTAGATAATTGCCGGCGGAAACGATCAAATTCACACGGCCAGTCCGTTTTTAATTGGATCCCCACGTCCCGATTGTCGAAGATTATCCGCCCGTTGATTGCGCTGCGCCCGAGATAATTGAGACACGTTGGAACGGTCATTTTTTCCGTTTCTCGTCGCTTTTTATCGTTTCTATCTCGCTCTTCTCGGAAGAGCCGTTCGTTCCATTCAGAACGACTTTTACGCACCGTTCCTCATAGATGTGTTTCGCTGACCGCATCGTATCTTTTTGTTAAACCGCGAATCGCTATTATAGTGTCGGAAAAGAATAAGAAATTACAGTGTAGTACGGTCCAGGTGGGCACGGTTTGCCCCACGGGGCATTGCCCCCGAGAGCAGGAAAACCACGCCTACTCGGAGCTCGCGGCGGTGTTGCCTCGGTGAGGTCGACTCCTAGGTGAAAGTTAGAGGTGTCGTCCAATTGGTAGCCGGATCCCGTGGCATCCATTGGTCGACGATGATGCACTTTCCAGGAAGAGGTGGCTCGGCTGACATTACAACACGAGGATGATCCTGGTGGGAGAGATCGCGGTGGGTGGTGGACGCAATCCTCAGCAATCACTTTTCATCCTCAGCCACTTGTCTTTCGACAGCCATCACAAGCTTTGACTGTCCCCATCGACCTTCCGGGTGGGACTAGCATCTACTACATCATAAATTCCAGGTCTTAATCGAAACCTGTACCAAATCGCAATCAATTTTTTCATCGAATGATCCTACGGTACTGGTTCATCAATCTTCGTCCGAAGTTCCATTTTTCTTGTCGCCTTTTTTAATCGCGCCTCACGCGTCGCGAAGGGACTTATCGCTTCCTCATCGTTGATATCCGCCGGAGATTCAATAACTTGAAACTGTTGCGTCCCATACGTCTTACATAGTCTGATTATGCCGTTCCAATTATTTTCCGCAACAGTTGGCGTCCGATTCCGTCGGCTAGTCCATCCATCATCATTAGATTGCAAGACACAGGGGCGAAATCAAAATGTCTTTCCTCCTTTAATTCTTTCATCATGCTAAAACCGGTGCCCTGAAATCTTTTTAATATGTCCACTGCTTTAAATTCTGCTCATCCAATTTGTCACAAACGTCACAAAAAAAAAGAAAATCCGCAGTCTGATCATCATTAACACGTTCGCGGTACGGACAGCTGAGCTTGTCCTAACTAACTGTGTCGTCTATTTTTCTTACACATTATCCCGTAAACCAATCACCTTCCAACATGTCATCGGCACGAGTTGTTCGGTCCAATTTTTAAAAAGCTATTATCTTATTAAGCTTCTTAATTCTTCGAGGCACGCGCTTCCGAAGAAAATGAAAATCTTAGCCGCACAGAATTTTGCGAATTCACTGCGTCCCTTTCATCTTTCTTTCTTCACTTATTTACCATTGGAAAGCCTGAAATAAAATAATAAACTGTACGAGTACGAGTTACTTTTACTTTTCGAGGTGGGCTAAAATATATCCCACCGTGCATACAAAGCTGAGCGAACGGTGGGATAGTTTTCAAACCACCTAACCTCAAAAATTGAACTCTTCGCGGCACAGGATTTCAGATGAAAAATAGACCCATGTTGCACGGGAATTTTATCCGGTTTTAAATGAAACAAAATGGGCGTATAACAAGCGTATAATTGGCGTATTAAGGTATAACATCATGTAAAAACATAACAAAATAGTAATAGTCAATTAATTTTGTTGCTATTGTCACATAGAAAAGACGAAATATGAACCTATGCACATGCAGCTATTGCTGGATTTCGAGGTGGGACTAGAAATGTCCACCCCATGAAATACATAAAAATGGTGGGACACTTTTAATCCCCCCTTGCCCGAAAGGGTTAAAGGGTGGCCACTTAGTTTTGTAGCCGACTGTATGTCTCGTTCCGGATATGGAACGACGTTGGTATAGAATATAGCGGGTGCGATAAATTAATTTCAGCGGACATGCAGCTTAAGCATCCGTTCGCTGGACCGATTAATAAATTTTGTGGAGTGGAGGGGTCGTTTCGGAATTAGACAGGGTATCGCTCGGGGGGCGGCGTAATCGAGCGAAGGGGGAGAAAAAGGAAAAAGGGTGTAGCCTGAAAGATCGGCCGAGGTGATGGCAGGTCAGGGCCGGAAGGTGGCGCACAGGAACACGTCTCAAGTCGCAGGAGCGTGGGCGCCAGCTGGCATATCACGATCGTCGTCAGGTTGCTCTGCACATATCGGCGCGGTTCTTGGCGAAAAGAACAAAAGGGGCCGCCGGTGACGTCGACCAATCGGGAACGGAGTCGCGGCACGACTCGACCCGACCCCGAGGAATTAGCAGCGACCCCGCGGCGATCGGTTTCTCGATCGCGATCCTCCTACTCCCTCCCCGTGCCCGGCTCGGCCTCTTGTTCCTCGGCCGATTGATTCGTCCTGGCTGAATCCTAATTGATCGTTTGCTATGCAACACCGACAAGCCACGGACCGCTCCTTCCACGGTTTTCCGCCAGGGGAGATTCGTCTTTGCCCCTCCTCTGGATCAGGCTCTTCGGAGACCTCTTAGTCATTAAGCAGATCGGTTTTTATATACTTTTATATATTTACGTAAAATAACATGACACTGTATCCGTAACATTCAGTCGCCATTTGCTATATAAATTGTAATTCTAGGAGAAGCTAAAATGTATTCGGAGATTTCGATGCGAATCTTTGGAGGTCAGAACGAAATAACAAAATTATAATAAAATTGTCACGGTCCCTCCGAAGATGGAGAGGGTACTCCGGCATTTTAAATATTTTTCAAAGAAGTCACTAAGCGAAAATTAATACCTGTTCAATTCATTATCATCCATAATAGTCGTTCCCAAGCAAAATTTGTTAATTGTCTAACAATTCTGATGTCCGTTTTCCGCAGAAAATAAGGCAGAATAAACGAGTAAACATGATAGAACGTAAAATGGTAAACTGCTCCATTAAAGCAGTAGTACTGATCAATTAAAAATCTCTAGGATCGCTATACCTGACACATAAGCTGGCACTAGTTTGTCACTCGCAGTAGAGAAAAAAAAAGAGCTAATTTCGGGTGACTGAACGAGCGAAAGAAGAAAAAATAAGTAAATATGTCCCGCGTCAATATATCCGGTACAAGTATCCTGTATTCAGGTCGCATGCCCGTGCCACGTTTTACAAGGTGTAATATTCAAACACATGTAACGAATTCCCTAATTAGCATCGTGATTGTATCGTGGAATAAATAGCCGGACAGTCTTGTAAGCGGCATAATTAAACACAATATTCTAACATCGTTTGTCAGAGCGGCAACGCGCTCCGCGGTCTTGTTTCGTTCGGAATTTAGTAAGTGCTCGCATGGCTGCTTAGGCTGTCTCGTTGCGAGATCACGGGTGAAAAACTCGACTGGAAAAACTGGCGAGCGCGGCAACTTGAATGACAATTAGAGCAGGATCGGATGGAATTTAGGCCGCTGGGCCTGATCAGGCACGCACGCTTAGCCGGAAGCCTATTAAGCTGGAATTTCATAATGGGGGAGTGCCTGTTGCTGTTCGCTATGGTATCGATGGGTCACTTTCGCTCGTTACGACGAACAATCGGCTTCCACGCGTTCCAATTAATTGCTCATCCGTGTGCCTCTCATGCAAATTCTCCAGGCGAACCAATAACTATTTAAGTAAAACAGAATTTTTCATACACCACGTTCTCAAGACGGACTGAAAAGTATAAAACAATCTCTTTTAGTCCCATACAGATTCCTAACCCCGGTGGTGATAGTCCTGACAATTTTTGATTCTGAATTTTTAATAGCTGTGAAAATATTTGTAGGATTTTAAAAGAAAAACTTGGAACGCAAGATAATATGTAGTAAAGAGTAACAGTCATTTGCAGTGGAATAAAATTGTTAGTGACTTTTAGGTGAACTATTCGTGCATCTATTAGACCGTCTTAAAAGCCTGTTATATTAAAAATTTCTTTTTATCTGAATAATTATTTTCTGACTTTCAGTCTTGTGTTCGTTGTCATCCAGTTCCGAGCTGTGTTTAAAGTTTCGAGTCTCCAGCTCGTCGGGAAGTTAGTTTAAAATTAACTGCAAAATTTGTGCCGAACAGACAAGAGAGCGAGTTAATAAAAACAGGGGTTGAAATTATACTACCATAAATTGGGCTGATCAAATTCCACAAAAATTTTTAGTATAATTGGTTGAAAGTGTTTTAACCAGTCAGCTGTTGCGACCTCTTCGAAAAATCTGTACCTAACGTTTTACCATTTTTCGCAAAAATGAACCGTATAGCTGTTTTGACGGGTATACATAATAAATAAATAATAAAGGCTTAACAGAGGAGGACAAAACATATTTCTTGAATTTATCATAAAGATTAGTAATATTTTAGTAGTCGGAACGTAATGTACGTAACATTACAAAATTATCGAGTTACCTGAAAAACAAGAAATCAGCTAGGAAAAATAACTTTTGCCGTACCGAACGGGAGCTTTGTTGATACCGAAGAAGAAAAAAAGAAGAAAATGGAAATTCGAGTCGTTGCGAAAGCCGCGTTCGTAGGATGCGTTTCGAATCGGGTTCGCTGGCACTGCTAAATATGTAATTCGCCGTGCATAATTCCCCGGGTAATTGTACCCGTGGAATGGCCGCCAATTACAACGGTCCGTATTTTTGTTCGCCATGGTGTTCCACCGCCGGCCGAGGTATCATTCGCACCATAAACACAACTTAATTCCGCGCACCACGGTACAGGGGCAGATGCACGTATTTACCGTCCGTCACGATCCCAATCCTCATCGGCGTCATCATCATCATCATCGCCATCGCCATCGTCGTCGTCGTCGTCGTCGAGCCTCTCTTCATCATCGTGATGATCGTCGTCGCCGTCGTTCTCCTAATAATCATCGTCATCATCATCAACCAGATCAGATCCGCCGGGGCAAAACAGGTATCTCCGTTCGGGAATCTAAAAAGAGGACTGACGCGAACGTAATACCGAGAATCGAATGTAATTGGGGGAGGAACGGCGAGCATGCTCGCGCGCAATGCTCCCGGCCTACTACCGGCAGTTCCACATTATTGTTCGCATTATAAACCTATCCGTAATTTCTCGGACTCGATGGTTTCGTGTTCGACGCGAGTACCCTACTTATCCGACATCTGCTTGGTTCGGCCGAAAGATCAACCGTTTCCACCGCGTCCCGTTTCTCTACACGCGTGCATATCCTCCGACGTCAATTGCGCATAATTTGCCTCTCAATTTTTCGACACAGACGTCCGCGTTATTTTTTCGAACCCGAATAACTGCACGGCAATCATCGGTAAAAGTCGCGTGTACACCCTCCGTCCGTTTCTGTATCTGGAATTTCTAGGGGAGGACGGGGTAATGACGGCCACTTATCCGACAATTATAATCAAATGGAAATATCGGCCGAAACGCACGTTTAAACATACGTCTCGTAAACTGAAATTATTCGTTTGTCCGTACGGCGAAAGAAATTAGTTTCATGCTCGTCTAAAGTAGTCTTTATAAAAATGAAAGAGGTATCTTCGATTACCGTTGCTCGTACCTCTGGGCGATAGTGATTATTTTATTGGCAGCGCTGCAGTTTTTACATAATACTAGGTGGTCCCATAAGCTCGTGCTGTCGATACGTTTATATTATTCACCGTTGAAGAGTATTCTAATGAAAAACCGCGGAGATTTTATAGCGACGGTATGATGCCTTTGACAAATAGCTCAGAAGAGGTTGTGGAACGAAATGATTAATACATACTTACTTTTAGTAATTTAGTAGAAATAATTTAGTAGAAATTATTAATACATACTTTTTAGGACAATGGTCCCAAGAGGTACACCGGAATCACATTGCAAAATATTGCATTTATTTTCCATTTTGTCCAAATCGCTGTCATCGTTCTCAGAAAAATGAAATTATTTCCTTCTCTTTTTCTAATTTCTTCCTTTTTCTTCGTTGACCATCATCGACCGCACATGCAGTGATTGATAAAACAAATCTTACCGCCAAGAGATCAACGAATATTCAACATTACTGCAACATTATTAGGAAAAACCTAATGATAGTTTATTGCCGGTGAATGTCAAGCTCGAAAGTTGCTAGAATCTAACCGAGGACAGGCGCATAAGTTCCCTTTTTCGAGATCGTTTTAGTGTCGCCCAGCTGGACCGGTGTTACAGCGAGATCGAGAACCGATCGAATTCTATTCCGGCAACTTTCGCTATGCGATCTTTGAATGATTGTACAATTGGGAGCGTAATGCTGCACTATATAACGCCGTAGCGTTAATACGAAAATATTCTCGTTCCTCGTGGCCGGTTCAGCCGGGGAAGAAGAATGTCGCGTTAGAACGAGTTTGCTTTCAAGCGTGGAACGAGGCCGCTTTGTCAGAAACAGCCTTGCAAGGCTGATACGCGTCAACATACCCACGCGGAGAACGGTTATTTTAGCTGGCACCAGAAAAATCCCTTCCCACTGAAACAGTAACCGAACAGGGAAATACTGTTTCGCAATCTCCCCTTTTCAACGCGAGAAATTGTTTTTACGTTTATTATTAGACTTGTGCGAGCTTTAACGCTCGCTGGAAGCCGAACGGTTTTCGCGATTGCACAGCTGGCGATTCTTAGCTCCATTTGGGCTCTGTTTGGACAGTTGTCCATCAATTTTTTTAATTTACACTGAATTCTCGATATATGTCAAGAACTGTCTTGCCAGCGTCGTACACGACCCATGCGCGTGTTATGTTTACAATCCTCGGCGTCCGAGGCCTCTCGCATAAGTGGGGAGAATTCCGCGACGTTTATCGTCCATGCCTTGGCGACGTATATAGAGGAATTACTATATTTTTACAGGTATAGAGTTACATTTCACCTCGTATAGAGTTATTGATCTGTTTATTGCATCCAATTATTCGATGCCCGATTTAAATTAATCACCAGGAGCAGAATAATTACCTACCCGAGGGTTAAGAATTAGACTGTTTAGTGTCTTTAATTGATACAATGTACGTACGGTGTTAGACTCAATCTGTACCGATTAGTATGATAAATCGTGTTGTATTGGGTTGTCCGGAAAGTTGGTTCCGTTCTGTAGGTGGCATTAGGATAGGTCTGAATATGTCAGTATGATTGAAAACAAATGGTACGTTCACATAGTCCAAAAAGGTGATCTTTTTAGGCATTTTTAGAAAAAAGTTTGTTTAGGATACATTAATTTTTGTCGGTTTCATACGCTTTTAACACTAGAACGACGGGAGCAGTCAAAATGACTGCTTCCTAATTTTTTCTTTTACAATTACTGGAATTGCAAAAATGTGTTCATCGGAAATTTTTTAATGAACGTCTTCGTTGAAGCACACATTACAATAAAAGCTGTATGAAGTCAGAACGAACCTGAATGGACTGAAGTATGAAGTCTTGTCACTGTTATACAAAGCAATATACGTCAGTCACATTTATTGCTCCGTCGTTCTAGTGTTAAATATGGTGGGAAACAGAGGCATTCGATGCTTTTTTCTTCCAAAAACTGTTCTCTAGTCTCGAAAGAGAAGATCGTGTAAAATGCGCTTCGAGTACCACGCGTGCCAATTTTCGTTCGAGCCACCGTCGCGAGGACAATCCCCTAAACTCGGTGCAATTATGAGCTCGAACGAGCGCAGTGCTTTCGCTTCCGAAGAGTACGCCGAAGCGTCGCGCATAGTGTGAGGCGTCATCAGAACGCTCGGTCAGGTGGCGCAATAGAAGCGCGTCGAGTTAAACGCCTTCTCACCCTGGTCGCGATTAAAATTCCTAGGTGAACCTCGTTCGGGTCGAACGATTTCACTCGGTCGATCGATCAAAATCCAACGATCCGTTCTTGCTGGCTGTTGGCGTTCCGTCTAGTTCATAGTTCCTCCTGCCGGCAAGGTTTACACGCGTATCAATGTTCGGGACGGGGGGTTTTCGACTAGGAGCACCGTGTTCCCGGAGACGATGAAATTATACGGCGGATTATCTGCTCGCCACGTTGTCGGCGCGGCACTGAAAGCGAGCGCACGGCGGGTTTTTGATCTCACCGCGACGATTTGTACCCGCGATCCACGGGTAAGAAGAACGTGCCCCGTTCGCCGGCAGCCTGGCCGTTCCGAGAGCAAGGGCCGAGACATGAGAGACAAAGAGAGAGAGAGAGAGAGAGAGAGAGAGAGAGAGAGAGGGAGAGAGAGAGAGAGAGAAAGAGAGGGAGAGAGTGAGTGTACTCTTCTCGTCCCGTGGTCTCGCAGCGTCCTATCTTCGCTTTTTCTCGGGCCCGAGCGGGTAAGATCTGCTGCCCCGTCTCTCAGCCGTTGACAAATAGTCGTCGTGGTCTTTTCCACGTATAGAGGCCTTCTGGCTCGGTTAGGCTTGCGCGCGGCTCTCTCCCGCCATCGGCTCCGGCGATTTCTTTTTCACCCTTCCGTGCGTTTCACCATGCGCATAATTGCCGGTGGGTGTCTCGCGTGAAATGCAGCTGCGCGCATGCACATTCAGACGTCCGTCAAGACCGGGGACGTTCGTGCGTAGGCAGCCGATGGGACGACGCCGGGGATAAGATCGGCCCCGAAGGCCCGGTGATCCCATACTTCTCTCTCTCTCTCTCTCTCTCTCTCTTTGCTTCTCTTTCTTTTTTACTCCTCTCGTTTTGTTTCCCTCCCCCCCCCCCCCCCCTCTTCGCCGATCTCCGATCGGATCGCAGGAAGAAAGATACCGGGGCCCCGAATTGTAAATTCATAATTTCCTGGTGTATCGCGTTTCTCGTTAACTGCGCCCGTAATCAGTCCCGGTCCCCGTGTTTCGTAAGCGTGTCCCACGAAATTATACTCGGCGCAAGCAGCGCGAGCCCCCTCCTCCCCCTCTCTTTCCCCCTACCCGCCCCGTCTCCGTCCCTTTCCATCTTTTTCTCTTTTTCCGCTGTTACGTTTTTAGGGACAGCTCTCCGGCAAATTAAAATCAATTTCCGACGCTGGTAAATTACGCGTTCTCGTAATTTTATTAACGGAGCACGAATTCGATGGATCGCGATCGTATCGCCGCGCTGGCCGGCCACGTTTCCCGGAATACGTTCACCGAAAGCCGAGTGTGCGCCAGGAAATCACGAGAACGTTTCGGCAATCCGGACCTCAGGCCGGTCGCTAAATTGTTCGCGTTTATGCTAGGGGTGGGTTGTCAGGGCGCTGCGTGATCTGTTGCACCGATGAACTCCGTTGGGTCCGACCACACGAATGAACTTTCTGGAAATTGTCCTTCGATAGTAAATAGTTGAAACGACCGAGGAATGTTTGCACATCTGTAAACATTTTAATATTTTCTTGGGTACCCAGCAACCTCCTGAAAATCAAATTTTATCGACATGCAGGATCCGACTTCCGAAAGTTGTAAATATACATATTTCTCTACTTTCCCCATGTTTAATATATTTTTTAAATATGATCTGGTTCTTTCGAAATATTTAAAAATCATTGCTTGCAATGGGTCAGCAGTTGAAAATTTCTTAACGAATGGTTCAATAGTAATGCTATTCGTAAACGAATAATTCGCCTTGGGTAACATAATTCACCCATTTCCTGTGAAACTGTTATCTAAATGGAGATTATTACACTATTATTAACCCTTTGCACTCGAAGCTATTTTAACTCCGAAACGAAACATATCATCCGACCTAGAATATTTCCCTTCTATATATACATTTTTTCATGTTATACATACCAAAATGATGCAGTTTACTCGTACAATACTGAAATGTTTATGTAAAAAATATTTTGAGAAGAATTTTTAGTGTCACCATTAGTGCTAAGTCTTAATAGCTGATAAAGCAATAATCTTTGGCACCGGAAGCGTGGGAAACCGTGGCGAAGAAGAGAAAATGTCGCTTGCCACGGGGTTCGCACGAGCAAACGCACGGAGCGCAGCGAAGAGGGGAGCACAGTCGGGAAGAGACAGTTTTCTGGTCCGCGACGCTTTCCGGCGAAATTCCAAGTTGCGAGAAACGATGATAGATCGCCGGCTTGTTCCGTGCTCTTCATTCTGCAACAATCTCATAATTTCGGCTCTCGTAATTTCCCGCGACATTACGAGCCGCAAACGCGTCCTAAAACACGCGAGATTCATAGGCGCCGTCGTTGTCGGCGGACTCCTCTCCCTTGTTCTTCTTTCTCGTAACACATCTCGCGGTTTGACACGCTTCCCCGAAATCCTCGCGGAATTTTGCGGCCGGGTCCATTAGTAGGTGACAGCGGGCGAAATTAAGCGTGCTGAGAGCTTAACCTATTAGGGACCACCGGGAGATTTATGCGAGCGCCGCTCTCGAGGCGCGTAACGATCCAGTTGATCCCTTAATTCATCGGGATTCCTAAAATGTAAGCGTTTCGCCGCGCTTATGACACGTTGAATCTGTTTTGACAGCAAAACTACCGGACAGGTCTGGGGACACTCTCACGGGAAATTATTGAAATAATTATTCGGGAACGTACGCCGTTAGAGATCAAATAAATTAAGTTATATACGCCGTTTTTCCTTGAAAGTGTTGATTATTCATAAACAATGAAACTACAGTGTCCGCCGGTGACTTTTAATCTCTGGTTTAGAATGCGGATAATTCAGACCTTAAGAGCCAAGTGTAGTCACGTGACTTTTGCGGAGCCAGCGGGTCGGCAACTGCTGTATAATTTCTATTCACAGTCTTCAGCTACTGACTCAACATTCGTCTTGGTCTTGATCCGATGGTCTGTCACTAAACTTGTCACACTTTCTGCTCTGACGTGCTTCAAGATTTTGGCTTTATTTCGAAGAGGATCATGATGAAATATATCGCCAATTTGTAGCCGGAGATATTTTCCAGCGTCATAGAAATGTCATAGAAATGTCATAGAAATGTCATAGAAATCCTTGGACTCCAGGCAATTTTTGGCCCACTTCTAACGCTTATATTACCAAATATCTGCATAATCTCGTCAACTCATTATGACAAGCGCGCTAGATCGAACCTTCCTCTTTCGAACGAGCCCTTTCCCAGCGAAAAATATTCTCATACAAGGACGAGAAGTGGAGGCGCGTGAAATCGTTTTTCGCCCAATTTCGTCGGTAACGTGGTCGCTCTACCTTATCACGAATCTACGGAGACTCGGCTGTTAAGGGGTTAAATATACTCGAAACGGTTGGGCGATAGCTCTTGATCAGGCTCGGTCAGAATTATCCGGATCCTATTTCATCCGCGCGGATTTGGATGCTAATATTTCCCAGATGTCACGGGAGTCATACATCGCTTCCTGGAACCGACGAGAGACGCCTGCATTCCGCTTGCGCCCGCGAGTCCAGACGAAAGGTTGTTCCCTAAGTTATTGCTGGCGCATCGATCCGAGAGTTTTCACTTTAACATCTTCGCGAGAGGCGAGGCGAGGCGAGGCGAGGCGAGGCGCGGCGCGGCGAGGCGAGTTCCGCGCCATTCCGCTGCTCGCGGTCGCCGCGCCGCGCCGTCCCCGGTTGTTTATTATGCGTTTGTCTTACTTACGCGCCGCGGCAAATTTACGATCGGCAGGGAGTCGAGTTTTCTGTGAACTACCCCGCGGGACTTGGCGCTCGTAAACGCTGACGAGAAAGAGAGCCTCGCCGCGCTTTTAGATCCGCAGCGTATTTGGAGTCGGCGCGGAGTGTTGCGGAGCGGTGCGGAGCGGCGCGGAGCGGTGCGGCAGCCCAGCAAGAAAGGAAAATTGCTCATTGTTCCAGATTTGATCTTTCCCCGCTGCTTTACAAGCTGCCCGCCGACGGTTTTAAACGCCAAATACGTCTGGCTTCTTCTGCTCCGAGTATGAATCGCATTGGAACAACCACCCCCCGCCCCTTCGACCCCCGGCGAGGTCACTCGTTTCTTTTCTTGGTATACTTTCTTGGATTGCGGCTAATGCTGCTCAATTTCCTTCGCTTCTTCCTTCCCGTGCTACTTCACGATATTTAATTACTTTCTCAGTGTTATAGTAGCACTCGGGTAAATATTCTTGGGACAATACCGATCCTAGCAGATTTAAATGAAAAAGAGTTAAATTGATCGGATAAACGGGTTCAGAAATAACAATTCGCGAGTAACCTGCTTTTGTGAAAATAGAGTTCGTATTTTGTTAGTGCAAATCGAAACCGGGGATGCGATAGTACTTGGAGCTGGTGCATCCACTTAACTGCGATCTCGATGGATTAATCAGCCTTCTGCGTAAATGAATCTTTGCAGATTCGCAATTCTGCCTTTCACAGGCCAAATAAGTTAACCATCTTTCTCACATTCTGTCGAAACATTTATGATTTTCCATTTAAAATAAATTTCTACTAAGTTTACTCTGCCTACTAAGTAGGTTATCCATTTCTTATATGCGTATATAAACGCTCAACGTATTTTTTCTGATAATGCTGAAACATGAAGTACTTTTACTTGCAGACATTTTTGTACTTGATGCAACAAATGAAAAAGTTTGGCGATAAATGCCTTCTTTTCATGTTTCCTTGCGACGCAAATGGGTCAAATAACTGCCTTCGAATTTTTGGAGGTTTCCAGTTTGGCAGTGAAAGTGTTAACACTGGGTAGTAGCTTCTCCCTATTTCTTTATTTCGCGGAATTAATTGATTCGGTTAACGAGCGGCCGAATTCTCGATCTAAGTTTGCAGAAGCCTCATTTATAACGAACCTACGGTCCACACGGTCCACGGCAAAGAGGATGCTCCGGTCGGTATCCTATTTTCCAATTTTTTTCGTGCGTTCGAACGCAACATGGCGGTTGCAACAGAGCCCGCGCGCACAACACCGGAGCTAAAGTGTTGGTGGGCTTATGAATATGCATCATAGCCCGGCATCCTGTTCGTTACAATTTCCAATTATAATCGAACACTTAGTCGGTACTGATCGCATCCGATCAATGATGGAGTATCTATTCAATTATGTTTCGAAGCCACGAAGGGGCTAATTTGCGGCCGGTATGTAACAGACATCTGATTAACTGACACATCGGCGAGCGAGCCCCGCGCACGATCCCGTTAATTTTCAATTTCGCGAGCAGATCCGAGCCGGCGGCCGCGTTAATTATCGAGCCGTCCGATTTAACGATCGACCCTGGATCGTTTCCACATGTCGTCGTCGCGGTCCGGTTGATCATCGGTATCGGGAAACAGAACGGAAACCAGATCCACGCCGGTCCGGCTCTTATTTCTTCGGACGCGGCCTAATCTATCAGCGCCGGGCATCCGCTGATATCGTATCGTAATTAACGACTAATTACCGTCGGCCGTTTGTATAATAGAGTTGAGGGGTTTTCTCGAATCGAGTCGGCCGGTGATGCCGATGCCGGATCAACCGGCTCCGGTTTAGCGTTAATTAGTCGCGCTCCGCTCGACCTTCGGTGTACCCTTGTTAATTATCGTCTAAACGATCTTCCGGATCTATTCAGCCTTCGGGCTTCTCGAAAGCGTTCGCGTAGCAGGTCGAAAGACAGCAGCCTGGTCAGACGCCGGCGAACACCGCCGGACAGATTTATTCGATCGGCACTCGCTGAATTTCCTTTGTCCCACGGTGATCACGTTTCCACGCGAAACCTGCTCCGTCGCGGATCCTTCAATTCCACTTTTATCCCCCCCCGGAGACACATTAACCACCGGCCGGTGTTAATCGACAGTGCTGGCAATTAACTGTTGACGTATCGGCGGCTCGCCGCCGGAGCGAATGCGAGGATCGATCCCTGTAACGAGTTCCTCCGAGAGACGTTGACGGGAACAGCGCCATTGTCGCTCCCGGCTTGCACGTTTCTCCTCGAGGAGCTTGCGAAATACGTAACAATTACCGCGGATTCGCGTTCCCCGTGGGAACTGCCCGATTCCATTCGGGGGACCCAGTAATCAATTATTTTGAAATCTAAAACAAACTTTCCAGTAAGTTTTTCATTTTTCATTCGAGGACAGTTTGCCATCTTTTCTGCAAATTTTCAATCCTCCTCTTAGAGAAATCTTATAGAAAATATTACTCAAGCTGCCTCCTTACATCTTCTACAGAAGCGAATGTTTTATTTCTTAAATAATGCTCGAGAGGGTTGTAAAGGAAATTATACTTTTTAGAATATTTCGAACACAGGTTGCTTCACCGAAAACTGTAAAAGAATACGTGTTTCCTCTTCAACGATCGGTAACAAATCCAACAAATTCTTCGCAAATAACTGATCACTCATGGGTAGCCCTAATAGCTACAAAATCGTTCCGCCGCGCGAGGGTGAAAAATATTAAACAACAAATGCTTGAGTTTCCCGGAGATCGAACAATGTTTAATCACGGTGGATCGCGCGAACTGCGACCAGGTTTTCGTTTCACGCGAACGTTAATCCCATGTTTGAGGCAGGCTCGAGCACATCCGGTTGCGCGGCGAGGGCCCCCGGTTTATTATTGTTCCGCCTCTGGACGAGGAGTTGCATGGTTCCCGGAGAGAAAACCCGGAGAGCCTAATCGGCGTGGGCGAATGTTGGCCGAAGATGGCACGAAGAAGCGAATCGGCCGAGCCTGGGCAAACAATTCGACTTATCTCGTGAATCAACGTTCATCCTTGGGAACGTGTTGTTCATAGAGCGTCGGTGTCGCCGCGCGCGCCTATCCGGTAGCCGCTCATGCTCGTTGCGAAAAAGAGGAACGCCACTTGGGAAAGTAAACGGCTCCGTGGTTAGTAAGCGGGTGCTAAACCCTCTGCGACACGAGTATTCGATTAACCTCGTGAACTCTGTCTAGCACCGAGAAAAAACCAGGAGAGAAAGAGAGAGAGAGAGAGAGAAAGGGAGAGAGAGAGAGAGACCGATATCTTCTTCTGCGTTTCTATCTCCGTGCCTCTATTGTTCGGGCCATCCTTTGTTTCCTCGTGGCGTCATTGCTAAGAACTGTATTAGCAGCTAGACAAAGCATTAGCCAGTCCCGAAAGTTCGGTTTGCTTTTTGTGAATCCACGAACGCCGGGATATTTTTGTAACTGCCGTGATTCTCTCTGTATATGTCGCCAAGGCCTGGACGATGAACGTCGCGAAGTTATCCCCACGGAGACCCGAGAGACGCAGTGTAGATGTATATAATGCTACATTCTAGTATTTTCTAGTATATAATGGTATATTCTGGCATATTCTTGTGTATACAGGTATATTATGCTACATTCTAGTATATTCTGGTATATTCTTGTGTATACAGGTATATTATGCTACATTCTATTATATTCTGATATATTATTGTATTTTCTTGTGTATACAGGTATATTATGCTACTTTCTAGTATATTCTGGTATATTATGGTATATTCTGGTATATTCTTGTGTATGCAGGTATATTATGCTACTTTCTAGTATATTCTGGAATACTATGGCATATTCTGGAATAGTATGGTATATTCTAGTATGTTTTTGTACATTATGGTATATTCTGGTATATTCTAGTATATGCAGGTATATTATACTATATTCTAGTATATTTTGGTATATTATGGTATATTCTGGTATATTCTAGTATATACAGGTATATAATGCTACATTCTAGTATATTCTGGTATATTATGGTATATTCTGGTATATTTTTGTGTATACAGGTATATTCTGGTATATTTTTGTATATACAGGTATATTATGCTATATTCTAGTATATTCTGGTATATTATGGTATATTCTGGTATATTCTTGTGTATACAGGTATATTATGCTACTTTGTAGTATATTCTGGAATACTATGGTATATTCTGGAATAGTATGGTATATTCTAGTATGTTTTTGTACATTATGGTATATTCTGGTATATTCTAGTATATGCAGGTATATTATACTATATTCTAGTATATTTTGGTATATTATGGTATATTCTGGTATATTCTAGTATATACAGGTATATAATGCTACATTCTAGTATATTATGATATATTCTGGTATATTTTTGTGTATATAGGTATATTCTGGTATATAGCGTCTCGGAGACGAGGAGTGTACGCATAACACAGCTCGTGTAGGTCTCCTGCACGATACACGACGCTTACAGGATCCGTGTTGTTGACATATTTCAAGAACTTGTTGTATAGTAGCTCACAAAAGTATTCGGACGCACTTCAAAAGGGAATAACATTTATAAAATTGGATCGAACGACCTGACTCTTTTTCCTCGGCAATTACGAGCATTGAGCTAACTTCCGTGCAGAAAAATTTTACAAAAATTATAATTGGTAATACTTTCTCATTCGAGTTAATCTTTTTCGTTATTAATCACACGTTGAAGCGTTCACGTAAGACCTAGCATAAAGAGGGTTAGTCTGTTTAGGATCAAGTTCCTAACACGAATGCAAAATCATTGGCCAACGAATCCTCGAACAGAAAAGAAAACGAGAGGGAGAAAACCGGACCGAGATCCTTAATTGAATCCCTTAATCAGCAAACGGCGGGAAGATTATTCGCGACAGCTTCGAGGATCTTCCCGCGGCGAATCGTCGAACAAGATTCATGCGTTTTCAGGCGTACCGGTGATCCCGGTTTTTTCCCTAGAAAAACGTTCTGTCGCGGCGAAAGCGGTGGTCGAGCGGTAACGAATGTAGTGCTGCCCTAAGCGCTCGGTTTTCTTGTCATTAGCGTGTTTTTAATGAAAATTAGAAGCGACTCAATCTGTAATTCTGCCGATCGCTTAAGGCCGGCGCGGAGCGGCGCTGCGCGCTACTTTAAATGAAGCGACAGGAAAAACTCCGCCATCTGTCGCAGCACCGGCGACAAAAACGACAGAGACGTCGCGGTCTTTGACTGCGATCGTTTTGCTTTTTCCTGGTCGACACACCGGTGCCTGTTTTTCCTATAGTGCGCGCCGTTGCGAGCCATATTCGAACCGGCGAACGAGTTCCTCTCTCGGGTTTCTTTGCCACATTAGCCTTTTCCGCGGGTTTCGAGCACGGAGGTTTTTCCGTGGCCGCGGAATCGCATGATTATACAAACGCACGGCTGAAAGACAGAGAGAGAGAGAGGGAGAGAGGGGGGAGAGAGAGAGAGAGACAGTGTCTTCTCTAGCAGGCCATCGGTATCGGACGTTGACGAATCGGGTCTCGCCTTTTTTAGAACATCTGGTATTTATCGTTCCGCTCTCTCGGAGCACGCGACAACTCGGCCGCCAATTAATTATCGAAAAATCACGTTAATTGATCGGCCGCCGGACGCGGCGCCTTCCTTTCGCGTGTGTGATGGATCGCAGCCGACTGCTTGGCAAACGTGTCGCGATAAATATGCTTATCGACCTTCTTTCTCTCGAGCACGCGCGAATAAATCGGAATTCGTCGGCAACGGTATTTCTCGGTGGTCGCTAGACTCCACGAGACTGGCGAATTTTGTTTGGGAATAATGCGCGGCTGACGTCGCGTATACTGTGTCACAAAAAGATGGGACACCTTGCCTTTTTTTTTTTTAGTTTTGTAGTAAAACCGGTGAAGATATATGAGCTACAAACTGTTGAAAATTATGAGAATTACGGTTTCTGTTTTGACCTCTGACAAATAGACTGATCTTTACAAGAGAACGGGGGTCACATTGATTTCTTTTGGTTATTGTAACGGTTAAACTTCTCCTTGGCGATCCAGAAATTTTTTACTTTTTACTGTATAATCCTGTACAGCTTGACGTGGTAATGCCAAATGTCGAGGTTTGAAGGCGAGGAATTTATTGATTTAAAAGTTATGCGCGTTTAAAGTTGAGCGACTTTGAGCGTTTGTGACAGGTAGGGCGCCGCCATGTTGGTGCGTGATCGGCGTTGATGGTAATCGATCCGGCTCTCTCTGCTGCCAGCGACCTAATATCTACCAACTTGGATTATACGTTCTCCTTGAGATTCCCTTTGATAATTACTGTTCGATGACAGCTTGCCCTTGAAGAAAGCGTAATCTCTCAACGTTAAACGCGAATAACTATTGAACCAGTGAATACCTCCCCTCGAAACTTCGATTTCTGGCATATTCTCGTTAAGATGCACAAGATTATATAGTAAAAAGTGAAAAATTGCTGGGTTGCCAAGGTGAAGTTAAGTTAACTACATATTTTAATCATAAACGCGTGAAATCCGCAGTCTAACCATGAATCTACAAGTTTCTATATTTTTCGATAATCCATCGTGCTTTCCACGTTAACCAGAACGCGCTTAAGAGAAATGATTAGTCTCAACAGGAAATCCGACAAGAAAAATCAAAGACGCATGTGGTACGCACGCGATCGCAATGTCCGACGTTCAGAGTTTACAGTCGAAGGTGCATCATTCACGAGACACAGCGCGCGAGATGAGAAATTCGCATAAACATCGGCGGGCCGTCCGTTATTTGGAGCACGCATTCGTCCGTCCGGTAATTAATTTCAGGCACAATGGATGAAATTGTAAAACGTTATTGGGCCGGACGTCGTATTTACGTCATGTTTGCGCCGAGAAGGGACAACATGGTTGTCTCCCGACAGCCCTGGATGGTACCGATGCCATAAGCCTATATACGAGCCTGTCCGGTGCCGGACACGGTAGCGCAGGGGCCGCGTACCGCATTTTATTTCACCTCTAATGATTCCTCAAAACAAGCTTTATGTCCCGGACGGCGAGGCCGTATTTGGCGCGGCGCTTTTATCGCAATGTTTTCTGCCTGTTCCCTTCCCCTCTCCCGCCCCTCCCCTCCCCGCCCTTCCTCCACCGAACGGGGGAACAGCGAAAACCTCCGACAGGTGGCAACCTATCGATCCCGAGACGCGAAAAAGAAGGACCGATCGTCGTTATGATATCTTCTCCTCCTCCTCCTCTTTTCTTTTCTTCTTCGCTTGTTTCCTTTTATTTGTTTACTGTTTTTTTTGTTTCTTTTTTTTTTCGAATTCGTCGCACCTTTTGTTCGCCGCCCGAGAAAGGTACCCGCGACGCGAATACCAATTACGCTCGGCCGCTCGTTATTTACGACGCGTGCTCCCGAGGAAAAACGAGGCACGGTAGTTCGACACCGTGAAAAAGTCAAACTAGATTCGTACGTTACTTATTAGACCGCCGGTCTTTTTGCAAAATAAAATGTTTGCATTAATTGCCGAGACACGGGGAACCACTTCTCTCTTTGCTCGCTTCGAGAAACGGCAATAATGGCTCTGCAGCTCCGACTCGCTTTCGAGTCTCCCACCGGCGTATCAATGGTCTTTAGTCTGATTTTATTTTTTAGCTATGAAATCATGCATTCCTATGCTCATTGTACATTCAATCTCCTCTTAAATCGTCAATTCGTTGTTGACACTAGGTTCGCGGAGCACTAAAAGTGGCCGTTTCTACATTAACTTATAAAAATGGCAAGCATGTGCTGCTTAAAGTTTTAGCCATTTTTTTTTTAAATAACATATATGCAAAGAAATAAATTTGTGGAATAATTCCTTATGGATGCACCTATAGAATCTTAATAATTATAAATTAAAAATATTAGAAGGGCACGTATTAATACCGTTTTCTTATATTGTCCGTTGAAATGCGGATATCTGTTTGCATAATTGATAATGGTAATATGGTAGTGTGTTCCCAGCTTTATTGGCACACATAGTGAGGAACCATAGCCTACAGTGAGTACACAATTCAGAAAGATGAAATGCACCAGCGATCACAGTGATTCTTCCAAATTCTTCCATTGGAATCGTGCTAAATTTCTCACGTAACAAATTACATATTTAGGTGAATTTACATTCACAATTTCGGGCTATTAAAGCTAAATTCTTTCTCACAATTGTCTCCCAAAAATTTGACAAGCTGGTAATAGCAACAGCGTGGGGTTTCTTCAAGGTCCCTGAAAAACGAATTTCCAAAATGGAGCCAACGAAAATAGTGAAACGATACGGTGGGTAGGAAACGATCGAGACGATTGTTTATCGTTTGACGCCGTCCTATGACGGGACTCCCTGCGCAGCAGGTGATGCTAGTTGGCATAATTGCATAGCGGAGGAATCGGAGTGTGTCCGATCGGGGAACCGCTCGAATTCGAACGCGAGTAACTGTTGTCACGATCGTTATCGATCGCGATACCGTCGGGGTAGAACGTGTCGCCTGTGCATAGCGTTCGGCCCGGTCGTCTTCGAGATGGTTAACGGTCCGAACGTTCGTGTTTTGCAAACTGTCACTCACCGTGGCATACGAGAGTGCAACGCGGCGCAAACCAGTAATTAACGCTTAGTCGCACACTCGCGACACGCAATTCGATGGTTCGCTCATTATCGGTGGTTGGCCGAGGAGGTAATTAAAAATTACGAGCTATCAGCCTCGGCCACTTAGCGTAATCTACGAGGGACATTTTAATCGGACGTGTACGCCGCATCATACGTCCCGAAAATACAATGTACCCGGTGACGAGTCTGCTGCTACTCCAAAGTAATAATTTATGTTTCTTATTAAAATCTCCTGTGTCGGTCATAACTGATCTGACAAGTACATGGCACAGCTTTCTTTTTTTTTAAAGAACATTTGGCAATGTCAGTCGGACAGCGTTTATGCTGTTACCCTGGCGATGGGTAAATTGTCCTGTCGAGCAGAAGTCCGGCTTGGACGTCACTTAAACGATACATTTGGAATATAAAGATTTGAACAGTTTATCTAATTTGGCTGATTGTCTGGAAATGATTGTGTTGCTTTGATCACTTCGGAAAAGAATTTTCTTCAGTTTTGAATCAATTTTTACAAATGTTTTCTAATCTTGTTTTCTAATTTGCAACAACGGTACTCTTACTGCAGTAAAAATTGCCAGGCTCAAGTGTTTCTTGTGAACGATTCAAGTAGCTCAAATATTAGCGGAAATTATTTGAAAATTATTTATTCGAATCCCACACAAAACAATGTTGTTTTCTCCGTGTTGTTCCTAAAACAAAAATAGTGAATTAGTTCAAATAAATTGAAATATAATAGTTAAAACATATATATACTAAATTTGACGGATTTAACTAAGAGATTCTCCAACTTACTTGATTTAATTCGCTCAAATAATAAACTGTTCGGTTACTTTGAATCTCATACAAAAGATTCTTACTTTTCCCGTGACTTCTAAAATAAAAAGCATCTGATATAATTCACCGATGATTGGTTTTAATTGAATTCCGACGAAAATGTGTTCGAGCCGGGTAAAAGTTAATGGATCAGCACGACACTTCGCGATCCAGGATCACGAAAGTCTGTCCGGAGAAAAAAAGTGTATCGCGCGGATGATCGGCACTCGCACCTGTCGTTTTTCGACGGTTCGAGACACGGGCAGCGCACGTTGTTCCCGACCGCGTCCGGACCCGATGCTCGCTGTATCCACGGTGTCTCTCGAGCCAACGAAAAATCATTTGATCGTGCCATAAAATCACGTTGGCATTTATTGCCGCGTGTCCTGCCCGTTCCGCCCCGGCCCGCGCCGACCCGATCCGCGCAGTCCATTTGTAAAACAAATGCGAGCTCGTTCCTGGAGCTCGTTGCCGTCCGAGGTCCGCCGCGCTTGTTGTCGCTCGTATGTCGCTTTCACAATCAGCAGCCTGCAAAAATCCGCTGGACACCTACGGTTTACGATCCCCAGCAAATCCCCCGATTCCTCCAAAAACCCGTTCCCCTTTAATCATCCTGGGAAACGGACGCGCGAGATCGTTTGTCGCACGCTCATTTTCTCCCCAAACGATACCGATAGCCGATCGAAATAAAACCTCGTGAACGTCGGAACGACACGGATCCAACATGTAAAATCTCAGTCCCGAGGATTTATGCCTTCAGAAGTAACACGAATCTGCGCGACACTGTACGTAAAAGATAATTGTACACCACTCGTATTCAAACTACAATTTATTTTACTCGTCACCAGCGTTGGGTCAAAAATAATTAAATACCATTTCATAAGTGATTCTAAAGTTTAACAACGTCGTGACCGGCATTTATTCAAGCCTTTACGGTTACAATGTTCTATTAAACGCAGTGTAGTCTACTGTAAAATATGGAAAAAGATATATAATGATATATAACAAATTTTAGGAAAGTGGAAACAAATAAATTCTAACTTTCTGTAGTAATGACCCTTGTAGATCTGAAATAAATAAAAATCGTACTAAATTCTGTAGAATTTTATATTATATCATTTTTTCTTTAATTTTCAGAAGCGATATATGCATAAAGATCCGCAGTCTAATAATAACATAGAATATCATGCGTTAGAATTATAAATATGTGCAAAATTAATTTCTTGAAACGCCTATAAATATTATTTAACTACATAGAATTTCACATAGAATTTAAACAATCCACCATTATCCATATTGTTGTAAGTGTTATTGCTTACAACACAGACATAAATTGGGGAAAACTGTGATTATATTTTCGCCGTAGAATAAGTAGAAACGGCACGCCACGAACAGACACGTCAGCCCATATGCATTCAATGGTACAGCTTGTCTGTGCGTGGCGCTCCGTTTCTACTGGCAGTGCGTGTCTACTTATGCGCGCGTAATTTTAAATTTCGCTAATTTCCCACCGCATTTGACGCTTAAATTTTTATTTCTAATCGATTGAAATTCGATTGAAATAACGTTGCGGTACTCGTGCACCGTTTGTAGGACCGCCGCGCGTTTAGTAGTCGGATAGTGTATTAGAACAAGGGTGCGAATCGCTCTGTTATGCTCGTCGTCTGCCATGATCGGACTCGTCCCGCGGATAGTGTAGAAGCCTCGGTGAGAAACGAGGGCCGGCCTAATAAATTATGCATCGGTCGCCCTTCTGACATTAAGTCGACTTCAGGCATTGTCTTCGACGGCCATTGGAAGCGCGCACTTACAACCATTGTCGGCCCGCGAGCCTAACCTTTGTCTCCGGTAATAAATGGCCGTCTCGTGCTGGGAACTGGTATCGAGTCACTCGTCGGTGTCTCTCTTGCGGCGGATCAACCGGGGAAAACCGGGTCTGATTGTGATTTTGAATAATGCCGATCCTGGAACCCCGTGTTAACACGTCTCGCTAAGCTTTCGTTATCGGGGAATCGACTACAAGGAAAACTCTCCTGGCACGGTGACTCATCCGCCGAGGATCATTTGTATCACGAACAAACAACGAGCACAATATTTGGCGCTTTGTCTCGGCTGGAAAATTTTATTGAGTAATGCTTAGCCAACAATAGGAAAAGGACGCGATATTTTGGAATTTTTGTGCGAAATAATATCAGTGGGCTTTCTTTTTAAAACGAAGTTCTATCTCAAGGTTAGTACAGGGTTAAACTTCAGCTCGGGAAACCAGAAATTTTTAACCTTTTTAAATATAATCTTGCAGATTTTGGCGAGAAAATGCTTGAAAATTGAAATTTCAATCCCAGGAGATCGCTGGTTCAAAAGTTGTGAAGATTTTCAGCGTTTCTGACAGGTAAGAGGTAGCTAAGTTAGACTTGATTTAGATCTAGCCCAGACGCAAACCAACGTGGTTTAATTAAACCAGACTCAGAATTGATTTGGCCAGTCGATGTAGCTTCGGCTTTTGTCGGGCCGGCAGACATTCCGCTCGCGTCCGAGAAATGAATAACGATTGTTGGCCGAGGTGAAGTGAAGCGGAACGAAATTGTGGCTCGCGGTGAATTCTTCCTCGAGCCCCGATGGAAACGAGCTAATTGCACAGAAGCTGTCACAGCGAACGAAAGGACACCGAAACGGGGCGGGTAGCCGCGAAACTCCGAGCACAGGCCACGGCCGCAAATTAATTAAGCTGGTCACAATTAACAGTAATGAAAGGAAATGTTTCAACTACCTCGTTTTTAAGAATCTGGCCTCCGCCGGCGGGGCACGTTCCTTAATCGCAATTAACCGACTGCGAAAGTAATTAAGACCGAGGGCCGGAGTCGCGCGGCCCGAGTGTAGAAATGAAGCAAAGGTTCGGTCGTGACGAAAAAAGAAAGAAAAAAAGAAAAAGAAAAAGAAAAGAGTGGAGAGACGCGAATAAGACGGCCGTCCGCGGAACCCAGTAATTAAGGTGTCTTAATTGGACGCTTTAGCCTGCCAATTATCTTCGAGATTCCCTAGAGGAATCGCTCGCTCGCCTATTGACTCTATCGGTAGGATGTGGGTCATTTCGATCGACGAACAACCGATAAATAATCGAATATCCCGCGGACGATCGACGCTCGAGGCTCTCGTTCGAATCGAGCCTTGTTTTCGCAGTTTTCGAATCGAGGAGATGGTCCTCTTTCGTTAAGAAAATGGCGGACAGCGCGCGGCTCGTTTCGCCGAGGGAAGAGACCGACGTTTTAATTAAAATAACCATCGGCGGGCAAACTAATTTGTAAAGAGCCGCGCTAGATCGGAATGCTGATTTAATGTCAGCGGAGAACACTGTGTCGGCAAGTGTTTCAGACAGAGGAAAGGGCACTCTGTGTACGACGGCGCAACGGTGGCTGTGTGACATTTTACGTTTACGCGGCGGATGGTAATAAAATGTGGGTTGTTCGACTCCCGCGATATTTAACCGGCGTGTTATAACTATCAGATATCTTTATCCTGTCCGCAATTACGTCATCGGAGGAAGACGGGCCCCTGGGACCGTGCCCCCACTCGTAAAACACGGCCGCTAATCGTTATAGTCGCTGTTTTCGAGCACCGGCACCGCCTTAATTGCCCGGGCTACACGTTCCCTTATCGTAGGTACGCGGGCCCCAGTCAAATGTTACTCCGAGTACCTCTGGAAAGCATTATTTATGAAGTGTTCTCGCGTGCGTTTCTTCACGCCGTTGCCGCAACTCATTTCCATTCGTTTGAAATTAGAACCGAGCTAGAAAGTTGCCTAGCTTTGGTTTAACGGGTGTGACCACGGTAACGAGCCCGGAAACATCGGTAAATTCAACAATTTCCTTCAGTATAAAAAAAAAAATGAATGGCACACTGTTTGCAGCGTATCCGAAGGTACTTGAAAATAATTTTTTCGTATTCTTTCGATCCAACATGGCGGCGCTACCGCTTGCGAAACCTGACATGTTCTTTGTGTAACCTAGACCACATTTTGTAACCTAGAACAAAAAGAATTTTTATTGAATTTATATTAGAATCCCTAGAGAACTACGTGTAGGGGTTTTTGAAAATATTGATTTTTTCATAAATGGGAGGCATTGGCAGTACCAGTTGGAATTTTTGCAAAACGATTTCGTGGCACGCAAAATAACAAGCTTTTTTCATGTCGAATAGGCTATGTCTTCGAAAGCAACTCTGTTACGGAATTCTTGAGACCAGTGTTGAGTTGTATACTGATTAATAGTCCCCTCACTGAGTCATCCTAATTCGAACTTACGCGTACAAGATCGTACAAATTCGATATTTCTCAACAATAAACTCAACAATAAATACTTACGACAATCGGACGGAACGCGAATCGATAGTTGAAGGTTCGCGCGTTCGATTGACGTACTCCGTGAACGCAACGAGATGAAACGTCGCTACCAAAAAATCGCTGAAGTTTCAATTGATGAGAATCGCAATTATTTTCGCGTCAACGTAATGTCAACTTAACGTCGACGCGTTTCTAAGCTGTTCGGCGATTTTTTTTCGGGCCGGATAGCAGTTATCGCGAGCAGGTATCTCGTTCTGGGTGGATCCTCTCCTCTCCGGGATCGTATCACTGGCGTCTGATCCACGGAGCAGACGAAAAAGTGGGCGGGGGTCGCGAGGAAGCGATATTTTTAGCGAATCCGAGGCGCCATCGCATCGCGATCGTTGAACGGGTCGTTCAACCCCCTAAATAAAGAGAAAAGAGAAAAAGAAACGAGAACGACCGACACCGTGGCGTGACCCACAGAACGAAAGCGAGGAATTCGCACGCCTAAACGTTCTGACCCCTAATTAACCGGCCCGCGGCCACCGGAAATACCGTGGATCCGGTGTAGGAGGCAGCGCCCAGATAAATCCTCGCCCGACCGAGATTTGCATTCTTTTATTGCACCGGACACGCGAAACAAAGCATAAACGTTGTATCGACTTCGTTACACGTCAGAGTTATGGCTTCCTTTCGCCAAATCTCGTCGAACTTTTCGTCCCGTTCTTCTTCTTCTTTTCTTCTTTCCGTCGAAGATGCTATCGCGCGGACCTTCGAGCTAAATCTTGGCACTTGCGTAAACATGTTTTGGCAGTGAAGAACTAATTACGACTCATTCCAAATGCGTGCGCTGCGATTCGCAGGAAACCGTTTGCAGTCCTTTAATTGAAAATAACCCCACCAATTAAGAGAGGAGCTGCTTTTTAATTAAACAGAGGCGTAAGTAGCCCCGAATTTACAATGGCTGATTAATGGTTGTGAAGAAATACTGTTATTAGAGATTTTGTGCACTTATGACAAAAACGAGTAGGTGTAATTCGAAACAGTGAAAAGAGCTTAACAATGTCGATGTACTATTTTTAACGTACAAAAGTTATTAATGAGCAAAATAAATTTTTACTTAGCTCCTATAGATTGGAACTGGTGTGTAAACATTTTATCTTGAGTACAGATCCGCAGTCTAACTATTAATAGTCTCACAGATTTATTGTTAAGGTTCATCTTGAGGTACAAAGCTGATTTTTAAAAAGACTTTAAAACTGACTTTAAAAAGTATTGTAAAAATAAATTCGGTTTGAATGCTCACTGAGAAACAATTGCAGGAGCTTCATTTATTCATTATTCACAAATCCACGCTGTCTTTGCGACAACTGTGCAATACTTGTATACTTACAGACCGAATTAATAAATTCAGTCCGGCATTTTTTAACATTGTCAAAGTGGATCGTCTCCTGCGAGTTCTAGGCCTGTGCCAGAGTCATTTCTGACCCACACCGACATTTCATTACAATTTTCCAGATGGTCCAATGACCAGAAAATGACCAGAAAATGACCGTAATGGTCATATGCAACGACCTGACAAAACGTGACCAAAATTCATCGGAAACGTGGTAAACTTTCGTCAAGTTTTTCCGAGGGACAAACCGTGGGGTTTTCCCTTCTTTCTTTTCGGAAATTATGTTTGTTTCCCTGCAGAGGAGCGGTGCCACCTGCGTTTACGGTGCGGCGCGGTGCGGTGCGGTTAGGGTTAATGGCGTTTGTTGCTGTTCCTCCGTAAGCTCCCGCGAACGAGAATCTGAACGGTCCTCTTTATGCGATAGGTATCTGGATTCATTACGGCGTATAAAATACGAGATTAATTGCCGCGATACTTTTTTCTTGTCTCTCTCTCTCTCTCTCTCTTTTTCTCTCTCTCACTCGGAGACCCTTCGCGCCCCCTGCTCTATCCCATTGTCTACGCGAGCCGGGACGATATCGAATCGCGTCGGACGAATATGAAACGTTCCACGGGCGTTAGCTGTTCCGGCCCGGCGAGCCCGATCCACGGTTCTCCTCGTCCTACGATCTATGGGAAAGATGTCCTTCGCGGACCGCACCTGCCTTTTTGGATCTTCGTCCGGCATATCTGATCGTTTCTCTGCCGCGCCGTCGCCGCCGCGCCAATAATTAACTGCTAATACACGAATACCCTCCGAACCAAATCGGGGATATATCAAAGACCTTTCGAGCGATATCGATCTCGAACGATCCCTCGTCGTTGCGTCTCTCTAACCCTTCCAGGACGGACGCCTTTCACGATTTCACGGCACCCGTGATTAGATCCGTTCGAACTTCTCGCGTATCGAATATTCTTTCGTATATTTTCGCCAATTTCTGCGAAAACCAGGGATACAGTTCAACAAAATATGTTCCGCGGATCTTTATGCAACATCAACATTTTCGATCGCTGCGAACAGGCCCGAAATAGAAATTTATTTCCATCCAGAGTAATTTTAACCCTTCGCACTCGAGGCTAAATTAACTCCGAAACGTTTCTTCCGACCTAGAATATTTCTCTTCTGCGTATTTATTTTCATGTTACACATATGAAAATAATGCAGTTCACTCGTACAATAAAGTGTTTAGTAATTTACTAAATACGAACAAATTTAATAGCGTGCAAAATATTTTGAATAACTGTACAGCAATTTTTAGGTTGGAGTCGATATAACGCCGAATTGATCTAATGTTATTAACACTAGAACGACGGAGCAATAAATGTGACTGACGTATATTGCTTTGTAACCGTGACAACACTGTGCCCATTCAGACTTCATACAGCTTTTGTTGTAATATGCGCTTCAATGAAGAGGTTCATTAACAAAATTTTCGATGAAAACATTTTTACCAGTAATTGTGAAAGAAAAAATTAGGAAGCAGTCATTTTGACTGCTCCCGTCGTTCTAGTATTAAATAAAATACAAAATTGATATTTTTGTTCTTATAAATAAGAAGAGGTTTCTTATGGAGAAGAATATATAAGCATTTTGAACGTGTCAGTGTAAGCGACGAGTATTAAAAAAAGAAAGACACCGGCGAAGAAGTTGGGGAAAAATGGTGATACTTAAGATTGGAGAGCGTCGGGAGAGAGCACCGGGAGTTCATGCGAGGTATCGATCCTCCTAGATCGAGGCGAGGAGAGGGACGGTTAAATAAGTGGCGGAGAAGATGGAGCGGAGATCAAGGGAGCGGCAATTTATCGAGGAGAGGAGAGCCGGTGGCTCTAATACACCTTAATAGATATCCTATCGGCTGATTGGGGTACTTGACGGTTGCTAGCGCAACCCTAAATGCCGTGGTTTGCACGGGCTCTCCTCGGCTTCCCTCGGCCCGTGGAACTTCGGTCGGCGGACGAGGACTATTAGAGACCTCGGCGCATCCTTTTACTGCGCAGTAAATGCAGGTATATAAGGCGCGACTTTTAAATTCACTTACACCGCGCACCGCTCCGGAGCGGAATTAAAACGCGAACTTTATTGCACCCGACCGGTTTTCTGTCTCGCTTTGCATCCCGAGACGTTACCCCCGCGGGCTAAACCCGGGCTCGCATGCTCCGACAAGAGGAGGCCGCGGCTTCTGTACGAGCATCGTTCAGGCGAGAGACACCGAACAACGCCCCGCCATAGCTCCAACTATGCGAATAATTATCCTGCGAATACTTTCGCGATTGCTTCTTCGATAGAATCCCGGCAATCTTAATCGGTAACTGGCGCAACACTTTTCGACACGTAGCAACCATTTCGATGAACGCGATGTCCTTCAACTGTCCTCGTTGCGCCACGATAAACTAGCTGCAATCTTGTTGTGTCTTCGAATACTAAATACACGCATACTTTAACCCTTTGCACTCGGAATTATTTTAATTCGAAGAACACACATTTCTATCTACCTAGATAATTTTTTCATTTTGCGAAACTGATGCAAGAATGATTTTGATCTGGTAATTTTTAGTGGCGCCTCAGAGTGCGCGCAAGATGTTGCGCACAAGCTTAATGAGAAAATGGCAGATCCGTATCGCAACGGAAACGCTAAGGGTTAAAACAGTATAACTTTTTTTGAACTGGATCAAACGACTTGTCCTTTCTATATATTATTATGTATGTTATTTTAAATATATTGCTAAAAATGTGGGTAGCACGTTCCTGTTATTTTTATAGAGTAATACAAAGTAGTTATTTTTAACACTAAACGTACCGAGCTATAAATGTGACAAGTACATGTTGCCTTATAAAAATGACAAGATTTAATTTATTTAGACTTTACACGGTTGTCATTGCAATGCGCGATTTACTAAAGATATTTATTGAATCATGAAAGCAATTTTTATAATACCAAAAATTGTCAAATAAGAAATCTAGAAACAGTCATTTGACCGGTGAATTTATATATAGATTTGTAAAAGCTTGAATAAAATGTACACTAATTTTTCGGCACACCCTCCCCCAAATCTAGACGTCCGAGCTATAAATGTGACAGGTACATGTTGCCTTATAAAAATGACAAGATTTAATTTATTTAGTCTTTACACGGTTATTATTGCAATGCGTGCTCTGCTAAAGATATTTATTGAATCATGAAAGCAATTTTTATAATTTCAATAATTGTCAAATAAGAAATCTAGAAACGATCATTTGACCGGTGGTGGTACGTTTAGCGTTAATGACCCATAAATCTAGTGTACAATTTTTATCCAAATATTACTCGAACTATGTGCCGGAGTATTAGCTTACAATTTATATATATAGATTGGTAAAAACTTGAATAAAATGTACATTAATTTTTCGGCACTTCCTCCACCGAATCTAGAGGTAATAAAACCTTCGATATCAAACGTAAAACCTAAAATCGTATGAAAATTTTTAGGCTCGAATCGACGAGAAGAAAGTATTTCAATTTCGGTTCAGAGTGGGCACACCGTGAGACAGCAAAGAGAGAGAGAGAGAGAAAGAGAGAGGGAGAGAGAGAGAGTCCGTCGGCCGTCCTCCCACGTCGAAGCGAAAGTCTCCACCGGGTACGCGTTAAACAACTTTAATTAGCAAGGGCGTCCTGCAAACAGATAATGCGGTCTCGCGTTACCGATCATTAATCAACGCTGAACGTTCAATAACGGCGCATAATAAAGCGCTATTCAGGCCCGGCCGTGCCGCGGCGAAGAAAACGCAACGGGCCGGGAGAGGGGAGGGGCCGCGTGCTGGTAGAAACGGTAACAGCTTACTTTAAATATGCTTTATTGTGGCCGTATTGATCGTAAATTTTCAGATTCCTTATTCTTCCGGTTTCACAAGACGGCCCGGGAGAGCGCGAGATGAATTTATGCCCGCGCGTGGGCAATACGTTACGGCCACGTCCAATAAATATCAAGCCTCTTCATTTACCTGTCCGAGCAATATACCTGGGCCCGAGATACGGCCGACCATCGGTCTAGAACAATGGCGTGAACGCGGATAGTCAGCGCGTTACGCAGCGAAAGAGAGGAGAGTAGAGAAAGGGAATGAAAGAGAGAGAGAGAGAAAGAGAGAGAAAGAACGAGAATTACGCTCGACCCACGAATTTCGCAATTCGTAGCGGATTTGTGGGTGGAGCCAAGATGTTGCGCACACGCTTCATGAGAAAATGGCAGATCCGTATCGCAACGGAAACGCTAAGAAACCGCAGTTTCGTGGGTTACGAACCAGACACGCTCGTTCTCCGAGATCGCGGTGTTACCCCCTTCAACGCAAGGGAACGACACGCCGCGCCGCTCCTGACTCTTCGCCCACGAGACTTATTTTTCAGTGTTAACATCAATCTGCCATTCGCTTGGCAATGCCGGCTACGTGGGCGATACACCATTCAGCCGGCCATTGGCGCCGGAATGTCGGTGATTCTCGCGTTATTCCGCTCGAATATACCAACAATGATCTCTTTACCCGCGAATATTACGCGGAAGCGGCCGAAGCGGCTCTACGAGCGCTCCCGGACAAGAAGATGGACGTCGCTGATGCTGCTACGTTCGTGCTTGTCTCGCATTCTTTTCATTGCGCATTCGCCGTAAGAAGTACCCGATCGAACGAGCGCTTGTCTCGAATAAAAATCTCAATTGCTTGTAATACGAGCCGGATAAAAACCCTTGTTCCTTCTCTCATGCTTCTTTATTTCGATTTATATTATAATTTATCGCGAATGATAAGAAACTGAAGTTGAAATGTCTCTTGACGGTAGAATTACCAAGCAGTGAACACAACTGGCATATATTGGCCTTGTAAAAACAATAAAATTGAAGGTGTTTACATTTTGTACCAGTTTTGTTTAAATATCTATATAGTTACAAGTTTGTTGTTTCTAACAGCTTATATCTCTATAATTATTTGTTTACGTCATACGGTTCCTTTCAATCTTTTTCTTTCCTCCTATAGAAGGTGTAGATGAAAAGAATTACCAACAATTTTCTTTGTTACGAACAATTTTGCGGGAAGTTTCTTCGACGAATGTCCACCGATCCAGAGCTGTAGATTCATTCCTAGACTTTTCGTACACGCTGTACACAATTTTGTAATGTTTTCGCGGCGGAGATCGTTCCACCGATTTCGCGACACCCTTTAGACGGGAGACGCGGATCGACAGATAGCGAAATAGTCTCTGGGTAATTGAGGATCTCCGGCAAACCGACAAATGGAACCAGATTTAAATCCGATAGCATCGTGGCTCTCTCTCTCTTTCTCTCTCTCTTCCCGCTCTCCGGTTCGCTCCGGTTCGTGGGCAGACGTCGTAATTGTTAATTGATTTTGACGAGCGGTGCAATCACTGTGAAATAGTCAACGATTAAGGCAAATAACGAGACATCTCGCATTACCGAAGGGCGAAACGACGCGGACCGTGTAATCGCCTAGCGGTCTTCCGCGAGTAAGTCATCCTCGCAGCGCGGCCCGAGTTACGAGGAAACGTCTTGATAGCTGAGGCAACGACCTCGTCAGCGCTCGGGATGCGTTGTAGCTGTTTGGAAAAAAATTCTCCCCCGGCTTCATGCCTCGAAACACCTCCCGTGGCCGTGCGACCATGACCGTGCTGTTCGAGGGATGATGCCAATCATTAGGGTACCATTCTATGAAGTACGAAGGCGATTCAATCATTACGTAGAATGCAATCGCGAAGTTTGTTGCGATAACGGTGGTACAACGTGCTCGGATAGCTGTTTAAAAAAGCCTGTGTACAGGGTGTTTCACCTAACTCGAGCAATTTGAAATATCTCGCTTGTTTTTCACGGTAGAAGACAATTTCAGAAGAAAACATTAGTTGGTTCAGAGTTGTACGTTTCGAGATTTCAATGTCACCGAAGGTTTTTTTAAATGGAACGATATGACGTGTTATGATTCCTCTGCAATTTTTGTTTATCATGAAAGACAAGCCTGAAATATTAGAGCAAGAAACACCCTGTATATTAGCAGAGTAGCTGTCAAACATATATTGTCAGAGTAGCTGCGATTGCAGTTTGCAACTGCACCGATCGACTTCCGTGAGAAACCGCATTACAGGACGACGAAGCTAGTTAATTATTTAAAACGGCCGTCTACAATTATTTTCTAACTTGAACAACGCCCGAGTTATTGTTCTTAACTTCTTTAAATGTCACATATTGTAATTTCTACGTAACTCCTGCATCTCGAGCGAAAAAGTTTTTCTTTTACATAAAGACCCGTGGTCTAATGATCACTGGAATTTTTATGCAATCTTTTTATGCAATTTACCATGGATCAGAAATGGTTTGAGTAAAAAATTTTGGTTAATGTTTCACGCAATCGATGTGAGAAACCTTCCATTTTGCGTTCAGTCTAATCGATTGCATTGCGGATAATTGTCAACTTATTCCCGCAAAATCTCGCACACTCGCAAAAGTTTGTTTCGCTAGATTGTCGAACATGAAACTTTGAGATTCATACGTGTTCGCGGAACGGTCGCAATAGAACGTAACAGCGGCGGCGTCGGCAACAACAGGAAGCGTCTCGCGACACGAGCATCCGAAATGGCGGCCATAAGCCGCGAAATTCCCAGCGTGTAGGCAGATAAACGCTCCGCTCGTTTTACTATCGAGATAACTCGGTTCGCGGGTGTTGCGAGAGTGGGCTTAATGCGAGAAGCTTTATTACGCGAGTTACGATTTTTCCCCGCGGATAATGATCTTCTATTAATCAAAATGGCCGGCCACTTGGCCGAGCATAATTGCGCTGTCCGTTCCCGATACACTAAAGATGAGTAATCGTGAAAACCAGAAAGAAATCGTTCTTATCCGTTGGAAATTCCTGCGTGATTGATTTCGATCGAGAACACCTTGATGGCGGATTGATCGTCCGCTCGGCCGAAAGTCGATTATGTTCGCACCGTTTTCGAGAAGCAGGAGGCTGCTCAATTCGATCGGATGGACCAATCGAAACGCAACATTTTTCAAGACGATACACCGTGTTCGCTTCTACAGTGGTGCTCGGTTAAATGAATCTCGATTTTGAATTCGCTAGTCAAATTCTCGATATGTGTCAACAACACGGGCCTAGCCAGTGACTTGTATCGTTCAGGAGACGTACCCGAGCCGTGTTACGTTCACAGAGACATTATACTCCGCGATAGTAGGGATAATTCCGCGACGTTGATCGTCCAGGCCTTGGCGACATATATCGAGAAATCACTGTAAACTTTTTCTACTCAATGCACTAACGAGAATTGTAATAGGATAAGGGGCGGTGCCGACTCGCGTAACCGAGCAGATTATGGTCGAATTTAACGAACCACTGCCTCGCTATCCCTGGCAGAAAATATTCGATCGAAATTGTGAAGATGATCGTTGAACGAATCATTTAACCGTGCATTAAATCCGAAACGTAGTACCGTGTATAATGGTACAAGGGTTAATGATATTTTAGAAAAGCATAATGAATTCTTTCGCCTCTTTAAAATGTGGCGAACAAATCGGTCGGTGGTGCAGCCTGAAATTATCCGAAATTGTTCTGTATATCCGATATGGAGATCGTTCGGCGGGGCTTATCGTCCCTTATCGTTGAAAATTCAGCTCGCGAGACGGCACGGGACTAACTCGGGCCGAAGTAATTACTCGTAAGCTGTGTAATGCGGCCCCGGCTCATTACAGGGAGGCGCTCGGGGGCACGCTTACGTTGAATTTAGTAGCTAATTTCAAGCTGGCGCGTACGAAAACCACGGTGCGGCGCGGATTATGGTTTCATTAATTCAAAAACGCGAAGGCGAAACCCTCTCTCCCCTCTCTCTCCCCCTACCCCGGGAATTACAGCACCGCGAGGCGAGCGCCGATGAATTTTTTATGCGCAGCTTGCCCCCCCGAGTTGCACCCGCGAGTCCCGTGCAATCATCCCGATACATAATTAATAACCGATACCACCAGAAAATCATTCCTCCCCTCGTCCCCGGGGCTCGAATGATCGATAAGCCACCCACGCGATGAAAGGAGGCCTCGCGCACAACGGTGCGCCCTCCCATGCGATCGCTGACGCGCGCTTTTCATGCGAAAATTTTTTCTCCATTGTGCACCGATGCACCGATGCACCCGCGCGCGGCCCGATTGCATCGCTCCGATCCGTCGGAATGGTTGCTGGCAGTCGGCCGTCGCGTTTTATCGCTGCCTACCGGTAGCCGATGTAAAACATTGATTTGTAAACCCGTCCGGCGATGGACACTCATGCGCGCCGGGAGTATATTTGCGCGCCTAGAGTCCGAGCTATACTGCGCGCTCGCCGCTTGGGCGAACTGCTGTGACAACGATTTCGGAAATAAATCTAAACCTCCAATCGGAAACCTTCGTTCCGTTCCACTCTTCCGGAGAACCGAAATTTTCGGTCTAAGGTGCTGACGAAAGAAATTCTGCGAAACTTTATATCAAACATTATATCCATTTATATCAAATTTATACCACAAAAAATTTACAGTGTTTTGTAAATTGTGGGGAACAGATCCCTAATGCTTAGAGGAGACAAAAAAGTTATAGGAACGTAGGTCCGGAAATGATTAGTTTCTGAGTAATTAAATTTTCTGTGCCACAATTCTCGTCATTTCATCTTACCTTCTCACATACCTAAGTCGCAAGAATTAAAATTGTATAGTTGTTTTGACGAGTGTGCTCTTCGTGACAGAAAATATTGCCGTTTCTTCGTGACGAGTATACTCGTCGAATACAGGTAACTGGTTAAAGGCCCGTTTAAAGGCACTAACAATGTTTTCGTAGTAATCGCCGGTCTATGTTCACGTTATCGATGTGTATTATTCTTGTTTACAATTTATACCTTATATTGAACATTTCCTCTAAGACGATCTGACGAGAATTATGGCACAAAAAGTTTAACTAAATAAATTCTTAGAAGATCAGAGTTAGTTCTTAGAAAATCAATCTTAGTTTAATTAATGAAACCAAAACTAGAAATTTAAAATGTATTATAGCGGACGTTGTGCTCTAACCCTTTAAGAATTCCAATAAAATTCGGTTTATCACATAATAAAAATAAATTTCTAAACCCAGCCAAAAATCACTGTCGGTCATGTCTGACTGACGTGACATTTAACGCGTTGACAACTCGGAAACTAATCTCTCCCGGACCTACGTTGACATAACTCTATTTTAAGCATTGGGAATCTACTCCTAAAGTTTAACCCACCACTTACGAATGTAAATTAATTTTATTCGCTTCGTTGCGAGTTTTCGTAATCGAAT
>CM052144.1:4809544-4900224 GCA_028454255.1 Halictus ligatus | reverse complement strand
GCCGACGTGTGAGAGCGCAAAACCCGAGGAAAAAATCGTATAGGCCAACTCGCCTCCGCAGTTCGTATTTTTGCACCTACCTCTTCGAAACTAACGTTGATCCCCGTGTCGGACCTAATTCGAATAGCCGAAGTGGATACTGGAACATTCAGATGGAACGATTGTATCTCTGGGTCAAAATGGACCCCGTCTCGCAATCGGAAGATTAACCGAACGTTCTTTGGAAATATATAATATTATATAATATATGCACAAAATATTCCAAGGCATTTGTCCTACGGTTTTCCTCACGGCTGCGATAATTAGAATTTTAATTTATATTTTTCTATTGATGTTCATATTTGTAATTTACGATTTTTGAGATTGCAATGATTACACTGGTTATCTTTATGCATTTATGGCATATCTGAAAATTTTTTAAAAATACTGTAACAAAATTCCATAGAGTTTAGTTCGGTTTTAGAAAGCACGTGGCTATGTGAATTTTTCTTCTGTTTCTAAGGAAACTCTTTCGCCAGTTTGAAATCCATTATTCTTTTATATGATGGTAAATAATTTTTCGAAGTCAGAAATTGCAACATATCAAGGGTTTCTGAAGAAACTTAAACTGTTAAACTGTTAAACTGTGTACGGTTTGCATAACGCTGGGCGTTGCAGGTTTGAAAAATACGGGAAACATTTGATTCTATAGTTAAAGTATCTCCGAAAGGATAAACAATTCCCGAAAAATTATTATTTATTATTTACGTCTTAGAAATCACGTAGCTACGTGAATTTCTCTACCGGGGAACGGACACAGACATCAACTCTTCACCCTTTCTCACGTTTGAAGTCGAAAATCCTTTCACACGATGGTCAACAATTTTTCTAAGCCAGAAATTGGAACGTCTCAAGGGTTTCTGAAGAAACGGTTAAACCGTGTACGATTTGCATAACGCTGGTCGTTGCAGGTTTGAAAAAGACTCGAGACCCGTCAGTGTACAAACAAAATCGTCGCGCCGATAATGGCCGCGTACCCGCAGCGGTTCGCAGCAGCGGGTCCGTGCAGCGACTGTAAAAGGTGAAAGAAGAAGAGGAAAGCGGGTGAAAGCTCGCGGGAGGCGTTTGTCGAAAAAACGCCGACGCTTTTAGCACTTTTCACCAAGCGGCTCAAAGCGCGCGACGGGTTGGTTTCTCTCCCGGCTTTTTTTTCCCGTCCCGTTTTGTTTTCCTATTTCCAGCGACGACTCTTGAAATCGCGACTCGTTTCGGGAACCGTGCGTGAAAAATGTTTGTCGCTCTCCTCTCTTCTCTCCCCCTTTTCGGGGCGTTTTCGAGCTTTGTCCGCGTTGAAACTCGCGACGAGAGAGAGAGAGAGAGAGAGAGAGAGAGAGAGAGAGAGACGCCTACCGGCACGGCGGGAGTAGAATGACCCACGCTCGTTAAACGCTCGCGTTGACGTTAATAACGATAATGGACTCGCGAGATTAGAAAACCGTGGTTGCCGGGGCGAGAAGCGAGAACGCCGCGGATGATGATGAAGAAAGATGCTCCGGAGGAGGTAAACCAACGGCGAGGCCAGCCCCTCGCGCGGGTTCTCGCGACGGTGTTGCGTAATTAGAGAAAATCTCGTTACGCCACCAATTACCAGAGCTTTCGGCTCACCGCGGAAATTAATTAACGCGCCGTGAATACGACCGCCACGACAGAAAGCTTGTTACGATTCTTCGGGGGGTGTCCCTGTTCTTCTCGCGCGATCCGAAAGACTCAATTTGCACGCGTGTCGGTCGTTAGCGATCCTTGCGAATTAATTGACGGGGAAAAAGTTCATCCGGAACATTTGGTCGGGTCACAAATAATTTTATCGTAGCAATTTTATCCAGCAAGAAGGTGGAGGGTTAAGTTTGTGGAGGCTCACCGAATATTTGCGAATTTATTTTGGGAAAGATGTTCGACCAATCTTTCTGAAACCTTACAGATATTTTATAGCGCTATTGAAGTAACCGAACAAATTTTTTCTAATCACGAAGAGCTGTAAATAACGTTACCGGCAACGGTCTTCGTTCCGCCTGTTCATAAAATCTTGGAATTCTGATCCGAGAGTAATTCCGCAATAAAAAAATGAACTATTTAAACAATGTCGCCTAGAAATGGTAAGTTTATGCTTTTGTGCAGAGTACATTGACGTATGGTAAAATATCAAATTGGTCGAATCAATTGCTCGAGTTACGTCACCGAAATGCTGGTAACGTTCTCATAAAGATTTCGTACGACTGATTATCTGGAAATCGCTAATTGCTGATTTACATTCTCGCTCGGGCTCCCGATGGGATTGATGCCCCGGGACCTTTCGGACTTTCTCGGAGAATCCAGGCACAAAAGGCCGAGAGCGTTCAAACGAATCGCGAACAAACAAAGGTGCTTTCGCGTCCCGCGAACTCTCCCGGTGCCGGCTTAATGGCTAACTATGAATTTATAAGTATTTCTGTAATAGTGGTGGCCGAGGCGCACGACAGATGCACTATTCAGGAGCTGGAGAGACCTCGAGCGCCCGGAGGCTCTTTATAAACAAGAGGCGGCAGAGGTAACGATCCCCCGGGCGCTGCGCTGTGCTGCGCTGCGCTTTGAAAGCAGCTCGGCCAGATATCGACGCGCCAGCGACGGACCGAACAATGGGAAAAGCGCCATTCGAAAGCGCGCCGGAAAAATCCGTGCGCAATGGCCGGCAATTAGCGTGACGAGCGCACGAATGGCCCACGCGTTCAACGAACGTTTGCGCGTATCCCCGCTCGAAGACGCTCCGGATTCCTTTGATCTTCGAATTGCACTTACGCGCCCCTGCACTTCCAGTTCCCTTCTGCGCGAGAATTTTATCTCGACCGCTTAGAATGCACTTACGAAAAACGACTCCAGAACGCCCCGCATACCTTCCCCCTTATCAATCGATCTCCTCTCCAGCGTTTCTTCGAATGCAGGTCACTCGTCTTCTGCTTCGTCCTAATCGCTCCTCGGATCGGAATAATTCAGTCGGTACCGGTAACCGTAAATCAACTTTTAAAAGAGATTTATAAGACCGCGTATCTCGCGCAGAATCCCCGGTAAAAAGTTTTCGGATAAATCGCTCGGACAATTAATCTCGACGAGTTCGATTGTCGAAACTGGACGGTGAACACGGGCGACGAGTATTGCAAAGTTATGATGAATATTGAGACGTAGTTGGTGTCACTCAGTGTCCAACGTTCGCCACTGGATTCTGCGGATTTTATGGATTTACTATTTATTTATTTGACTGCCGAACTAGGAACCTCAAAAATTCCGTGAAATCAAAGTAAGTTATTTAATGGAATAGAAATTAAATGATATTGAGTGATCCTCCATCTTTCTTGAATTTTATAGATACTGTTTGGTAGAATTAATCGTAAAAATTCATTTTAAAACCTGGATAAATAATTCCTTCGTTAAAGCAGTGGACATATTAAAAAGATTTAAGGATACCAGCGTGTTGGTTTCAACTGAATAAAATAATTGAAAGAGGAAACAAACTTTTACTTCGCTTCTGCGTCTTGCAATCCGTGCAAACATTCTTTTTCAAAGATACACAGTCTAGTTGTTACGTAGTTACTTAATATGTGAAAAGAGTAATCGAGCTCCTCGCTCGGCGAATCGAAAGACCACGAAAAGGAACATGAAGCACAATAAAACATGAGTTTATTTTTAAATAGAACGTTATCAAATCTGACCGAAAGCATTTCGCCAAGGGTTGTGTGGTTTAGCCGCCCTTTCCTCGGTTCGTTTCGTCGAGGATCGAACCGGTGGCCAGAGCCGTTCGCCTAACCCGATGAGAGTATCCCGTCGGAAGTTCGGAATAATTGGATCGGGGCGCAATTAGGGAATGCATCCTTTCCCGCGAGCGCGCGGAGTCTTTCCACGGTTTTTCTGGAGTCCGTTGCCCGTTCTTTGTCCCGTTGGCTCGAAGCGCGCGCGCGCGCGAAGGGACACTTCTGGCCTCCCCCTAATGGAATCGGACGGTTCTTGTTCCGAATGTGCTGGGCTCAGCAATGTCAATAAAATTTAACAAGCTTCCCATTTACCATTTGCGGAATCTTCAGCGTGCGCGCTCCGCGTTTTCTTTACTCCGCTCCTTCCTCTCCGCTCAAAGGATAATCACTTTTATTGTCCGGCGCGTTCCCCCCCCCCCCCCCCTCCAACCCCTCGGCCATCGTCCTTTCGCGTTGCCCGGCTACTTCCTGTTTCGCTCGTTTCTTTCCAGCGTTATCTGGCATCGTGAACGATGACACTGTTATACCAGAAATTCCTCGCCGGATATTATCGCCGAGCGAAAACAGAGAAAGAGAGGGAGAGAGACAGAGAAAGAGAGAGAGAGGAGAGAGAGAGAGAGACAGGCCTTGACTCGCATTAAATGATGTTTCCGTCAAACGCGACGGCGTTCCTCGTTACTTCGCGGACGAGGCGACCGGAACCGCGCGGCGAGCATCCAGCGTTCGCCGTTTCGCGGTAAATAATTTCGCCGGAAATTTAGTATAACCGCGCGTATCACCTCGTGCCGCGGCCAAGTGCGCAGCTGTAGACCGCCGGAGGTAATTAATCTGCCGGTTTTTAGTCAGCCACGAGGCAATTATCGTCGCGATCGCGCGCAAGTCGTTTCCACCATTATGGGAAACGGGCGGCGATCAACAGGAAAACCCCGAGGAAACGGTTTTCGTTTGATTAGCATAACGGTCGGCCGGTTCTCTGCACACTTTTTATTATTTATTTTCTACGTCACTATGCCCGCGTTTCTGCGCACCGTTTTCCAAGGTTCTCGGCTTTGTTGCCGAGCCTTATCGCTTGTCTGCCGGTTACCGAATACTAACAGGATGCAGACAATGTTTTTATTAAATTACCACGCGCTCGAATAACTGTTTCCGCTTCGCGCCGAACATTATTCTTACTCGTCACGAGACGATCTATGCTAACTTCGAACGTTTCTGTTTTATACTTATATATTTTATACGTGGTTTTACCCTAATCCCCTTATCGAAATTATTCAAGTCTTGTTATTCGTTCGAGGATCGTTGCTCATATTGGCATGCATGACTAGTCAAAAAGACTTGTCAATTTCGGACGAAACATCGTTAAAAATTAGTCCCAAATGTCTACTTAAAGTCTGAGTTTCATTAACATTGATTACTAAAATTTCAGTTCGTTGTTCTGCATGTAATAAATGTAAACTTCCACGCTCTTCTAAGAAATTATGAACGCCAAAGAAGTTCTAATCGGTGTAACAATCGGTGTAAAAATCTAGCTTACAAAAGAGTAGAATTTTATTAAAAATTTTCTTTTTCTTTCCTTCTTCTAAGGAAATAACATTCATATTTAGTAGTTTCAGTTTGATATCTTCATCGCGAGGCCGATTCGTTATTATACAGGGATTAAGATTGTTGTGCTTGCACGTACGATTAATGAATGATGCAACGCTAATGAACATTTCCGACTAGTTTCGTAATACGTTCAGAAGCGCATTAAAAATGGAGCAAAATGTAATAAACGAGTAACCGGTTGGTTGTTCTTCAGTTTGATATCTTCATCGCGAGAACGATTCGTTATACAGACATGAGTTAAGATTGTTGTGCACACATGCACGATTAATGTACGATGTCACACTAATGAACATTTCCGACTAGTTTCGTAATACGTTCAGAAGCGCATTGAAAATGGAGAAAATGTAGTAAATGAGTAGCTGGGTTATTCATAGGAGGGTTAATCGAATAGAACGGGAGTAAATGGTTGGGATCGTTTCCCAGGGTGTGTTTGACGGGTCAATAATTAGGTTCGGCGAGGAGAAGTCGAGCGTCCCGTCGCGTCGTCGGTAGCGTTCGCCTAAGAAGACGTCCCCGAACGCCGAAGAAACTGGTTTCACGCACGAATCGCTTTTTCGCGTTTCTTTCGTCGCGAGTGGTACGCGTGTAAACACGCGCGCACAACATGACGCGCCGACGCCTATGAGATCGCCCCGAACAACGGCAAACAACCATACTCGTGCGTCGCAGCTTCCTCGAGTCGGACCAAACAATATAAAAATCGCACGTGCGCGAAAATCTCGTAGTCCTGTAGTTCTGAATTCAATTTATTTAACACTAAACCTGCCACGCTCAAAACGACCGGTTTTCCATTCCGCAATTATTAAAATTGTAAAAATGTCGTCACAGGGAATCATTGAATTGACCTGTCAGTCAGTTGCGCGGTTCTGGCGACTGACTCTTATCGCATTTGAAATGCACAGAGCACGCTGGAAACCTAAGAGTCACATCCGTCTGTAAGTCATAAGTCTATGACTACTAACCGATAGTGACAAGATGACTGAGAAAATGTCTTTCTCCGATACAATATTTGTACCCGATATCCGCGGTGGTGTGGGTAGTTCCACCGACTTCAAATCGTAATATTGACACTGACTCGTAACGAGAATTCACCGTAAATTCAATCTTCGCCCTTCTCTAAGACGTTTCACTTTTATATATTTTGTGTTTGGTAGGTTTAGTGCAAACTCCACTCCACTACAATTTTATTTGATTCTAATTTCTTAAAGTTCGTCCACAAAGATTGCAAATCGCATAAACATCCGCGGTCTAGTCGTATGGAATAAGGATTACGGCTTTTGTACCGTGGCATCGATAGCGTGATCGAGCACGAATCGTAATCAACATATTCTGCCGACGAATTGCAAGTTTCTCGATTCTATTACGAGGAAGTGAATTCTTCGATCGTTTACAAGTAACTATCACCTCGGTTCTCGAATTTTGTTCGTCATCGGCGAACAGTAAAGCCTGATCAGGTTTCTCGCCAAGGTGTTCGTTCCCATGTTCCGCGGATAGGATAGTATTTTCGACGTGTTTCGAGCACACCGTGTATATGAATTGAAATGGTTAGCGGCAAGTGAACCGCCGCCATCACGGAAGTGCAATTTTGCACCGTTGACGAGGCGAAAGAATTATTAGTTGATCGGAATAGACACATTAATCATTTCCATTTCTGAAAGAAACCAATCAGCGGTGCTTGTTGCGCGTGGTTTCAATTAAACATGGTAAATTGCGGCGTGTTTCATTTACAATTAACCGTGCTTCTTAAGGTCGGCCTAAGCCGGTAACTGAGTTACACATACGCAATCAACGTTCATAATCACGGCGCGGTGTACGGGGTACCCCGTATCCCGTTAATGAGCTTTACGTACTGTTACTTCATCAACTTCTCATCGTAATTGTAAATGGGCCCTTAATTTCCTCGGACCCCGGCATCTCGGGCACTTCCCCTCTCTCTTCCTCTCTCTCTCTCTCTTTTCCTCCCTCTCTCTCTCTCGGCTAACAAGAATTTCTTAGCGGGAACACGCGTATTATCCTGCCATAGTTGTTTTCCGCAGGAATCCCGAGGCTCCGCGGGCTAATGCGTTGTCTCGGAACACATTAGGTTCGTTATTCACCGATAATAACATTTCGCCCCATAAGTCCGGGATTATTACGCTAATCGATGCACGCTTAATCTCTATTATCTTTCACTCTTCGCGCTCTCGCAATCATTCTCGGCGTCCCTCGCTGTCCGTAGTCCTTCTCCGCTGATTTCTTCATCAATTTCTCTCTAGCCTAGGTGCTTGTTGCTATCGATCGTAACTTCGAGGCACAGCACGATACCATGATAATCAACATTCTTTTCTTTTTCCTTTCGTATTCAACGACAAACAACGAAGACACTGCACAGGTGTATTTGTATCGAACATGTTGCATTATACGTTCCACGCACGAGTACAGCATTATCAAATATTATGGATTGCGTTGCCGAGATTGGAAGCTCCCATGCTTTGTGAACATTTTAAAAAACATGCAAATACTCGCATAATTATAGAGGTTGTAGCAGTGAAGGATGAACGACGCTGCTGAGGAATTATAGATCGCACGTTTCAATGCGCGCGAATGATTTAGTTGTGACTCGTTGCAAATGCACGTAGCGACTGAACAAAATAATATTAACTTTGCGTGAAATAGTATTTAAAATATTCCTTGAGGATGAAGATAGATCGAGGAAACAATATTAATGTGCACGAAACCATAATTTATTTCTTATTTTCGACTCGATTCTCACGTAGAATTACCTCCACATTGTTGTACGCAATACCGGGACACCCTGTAGACATAGGGAGTAAAATACAAGCAAGATTTTGAAGTAGTTTTTGAAGTAGTTTTTGAAGTGAACGATTTATGGTTCCTTTGAGATTCTCGTTTGAGACTATGCTATGAAAAGAAATTTACCAAATACTATGAAAATCAAGGTCAGGGGCATTTTTCCACTTCTTTCTACAAATCTTCTACGATCCAAACGTGTGGAATCACGCTATTTGTTTTTGCATTAATATTTTCAAAAGAAGAGAAATTAATTGACGACAAATAAAACTCTCACTACTTTGAGAATCCTTCAAATAAAATAAGATGCTATTATCAAAATAAAATAGCAATGCTGTTATAAATAAAACAGCGTAAAATACCATTATTTTAGAACTTTATCTGAAAAATAAAATACTTTCCAAAAGAAAGAAACCCTGTAGACATAGGGAGTAAAATAGAAGCAAGATTTTGAAGTCGTTTTTGAAGTGAACGATTTATGGTTCCTTTGAGACTATCTGATGCAATAAAAAGAATTTTACCATATACTATGAAAGTCAAGGTGAGGGGTTTTTTTGCTCTTCTTTCTATACAAATCTTCTCCGATCCAAAGGTGTAGAATCACGCTATTTGTTTTTGCATTAATATTTTCAAAAGAAGAGAAACTAATTGACGACAAATAAAACTCCCACTACTTTGAATACTATGAAAGTCAAGGTCGGGGGCATTTTTGCACATCTTGCTACAAGTCTTCTCCTATCCAAAGGCGTAGAATCACGCTATTTGTTTGTGCATTGAATATTTTCAGAAGAAGAGAAACTAATCGACGACAAATAAAACTCTCACTACTTTGAGAATCCTTTAAATAAAATAAGATGCTATTATCAAAATAAAATAGCAATGCTGTTATAAATAAAACAGCATGAAATACCATTATTCTAGAACTTCATCCGAAAAATAAAATGCTTTCCAAGAGAAATAGACCATTTACCATTTACTATTCTCTCACTACTTTGAGAATCCGTCAGATAAAATAAGATGCTATCATCAAAATAAAATAGCAATGCTGTTATAAATAAAACAGCGTAAAATACCATTATTTTAGAACTTTATCTGAAAAATAAACTACCTTCCAAAAGAAATAGACCATTTACCGTTTACTATTTGTGATATTATTCGACGCAGTGCCGACGGCAACAGGTTGAAGCGTTTTCCGGCGAGAGGAAACGATCGGTCCGAGAACAATCGACGAAGGTGGACTGTCGAAAAATCGAACTAAATTTTCAAGAGTAAGCGGATCGGTACCGACGATCGAGAGATCTGACCGCGAGCGCAGCCGCTAAAGGTGTTATTCGGTTTTTCCGTTGGCGTTCCATTAAGCCCGGGCTTTGTTTCTTACGGTATCGATAAGGAACGCATCCCCGGTGCATCCTCGGCTGGATACCCCGGGCACGTCGGTACTCTCGGGTACTCATCGGCACGTACGTGAGCGTATGTTGGCACGTACGTGCCGTTAAGAAACTTCCTTTCCCGGATTGCCGGGCCGCTGTCACGTGCGAACCATCCGGCCAACATTGTTACATTCTCGTCGCATTCTTTCGCCGAATCCGCGGGCTCCTCGAACGCTTCGACGAACCGTATATTCCTCGACCACGGGAGAGAGAGAAGAGAGAGAGAGGGAGGGAGAGAGAGAGAGAGAGAAATCGGTACGTGTTCCCGATTTTATCGAGCAACCGCGCGCTGTCGAAAAAAGGATTCGAAGCAGAAGAATCCCGTGTGCAACGAAACAGATAGCAACCCCGGCCAGATGTCCCTAATCGGTTTTGCGCTCGGTGCACCTAAAACCACGCGAAATATTCCGCGCTATCGCGAACCCCGATCGGGAAAACCGATCCCGGCGAATACCGGCGGCGTGTTTGATAAGCCGCTATCGAATGCGCTCTCTCTCGGTGCTCTTTGTGTTCTTGCAAGAGAGATTTCATTGTTTCACCGGACGCAATATCTTCCTTAACAGGGTATACTGCATTATTGGCTCCTTCTGGGCACGATTGCTTCGATACCGTTTGACGAACGCGCATTTTTATGGTTAATTTTGGACACATTCGCAATAATATTTGGGAGAAAAGCGTTATCGATACCAAGGTGATTGCGCCTAGCTTGCTTAAGCGAGTTAACTCGGGCAACGAAGAGAAGCTTGAAAAGCATCAAAAGGATATTGAAAAATAAGCTTTTGGTGGCAACTTTTCTCAGGCAAGAGTCACACTGTCTAACGAGTAAGGTTGCATTTATATAGAAAATAAAAATTGCAGGTTTCCCGATTTAATTTAATCGTTTCCTTAAACCCGACTTAACACTAGAACGACGGGAGCAGTCAAAATGACTGCTTCCTAATTTTTTCTTTTACAATTAGTGGAATTGTAGAAATGTTTTCATCGGAAATTTTTTAATGAACCTCTTCATTGCAGCACATATTACAATAAAAGTTGTATGAGGTCTGAATGGGCACAGTCTTGTCACTGTTACAAAGCAATATACGTCAGTCACATTTATTGCTTCGTCGTTCTAGTGTTAACTCGGGCTGATCGGTTAATCAAGATAACATTAATAACACGTTTCTCCGCGGAAATATGTAATCCGTCGGACGCAAATAATAGTTACCACGTTGCTCAATTTTATTTCTACGGTGAATCTACGATCCGCGTCGCCTCGTGTAGAGGTCGATTTTTCGAAAAAGTGTGACAAAAATCGGCTCGACTTGAAAATCTAATTTACCCGCGTACAATAAAATATATCTGTTAATATTCTCGGTTCATGATATTCCAAGTTAATATTCTCGATACCATTGAAGACCATATGATGAGTTTTTCCAATGGAGTCGGGGCTGTTTTAACCCCTTGCACTACTTTGACGAGTCTGACTCGTGACGAAGATTCTGAAAAGAGTCTAATAAATATGTATGTTATCAATTTCCTCTAAACCGAAATAAAATTCTACTTTGGCGTTGTCAATGTACGGCTATTGAAGAACACGTAGGCGTACGATAGATATAAATTTCTCTCCTTTTTTTTAAGGAAATTACGAATTACAAAAAAGTTCTAATCATTGAAACCGCAAAATAAATGGTAGTGCAAGGGGTTAACGGGCTTCGTGCGGCTGCAAAGCGGTAACTGATCAAATTCTACAAGAATCTTCAATTTCCAAAATAACTTTGTTTCCCTTCTGGTTCCGGTTATCGTACCTGTCGAGTCTCGCGCGATCGGTTCCGCGAATAAATTCGTCGTGCCAGCTCCGCGCAGCCGATCGAGTAATTACGAACGGTGCAATATCTGGAATCGCGTTCCACGATCGGCTCTTGTCGAGTTAACGGAGAAACGAGCCGCCAACGGCACCGGGGGCCCGGCTGTTAAGCTAGTTAAAAGCTTCATTTAGTTCGCGTTCTGCCGAAAGAGAGTATCCAATTTCGATCGGCCGCGGCGCTGCGCGGAATTTCGCGTCGTAAAAATTCCGGCGGGAGCTCGTTACGCCCGGCGGATTGACCATTACGCGTTGCAAAACGTCGAAAAAGAAAGGGTTGAGGGAGGGGAGGGATCGTCGCCTCGGTAATAATAAACGCGTAATCGTAAATCAGTAATTTCGCCGAGGCCGCGGAGAAAGAAACGAGCGAAAGACTATAAGAACGGAGGCGGAGGAGAGGGGGAGACGAAGAGAAAGACTAACCCGAGTCATTAATCTACGGAGCGCTGATTAAACAAATTGCTGGAGCGCGAGGCGTCGATGATCGGCCACCTCTCTAGTTGCAAGGTGTTCCGCAGCGTAATTCGCGGGGCTTGATCGATCGGTTAGTGGCCGATTAAAAAAGGGAGCTGCGTCATCGAGATAAGTGGAGCTACCTTATAATGAGAGGGCGCACTTTCGACGCCGATAGGTGCCGTACGTGTTCCTCCGGGTACGCTATCGGAACCGTTTTCGAACGTTCGGGTACCCGCGCACCTCGGCCCGTACTCGGCCCGGCCGACAACGTGCAATTTCACGACACCCCCTGGCTAATTAATTGCACCTTTTTCTCGCCGCTGAGCCGCCCGCTCGATCCGCTCTAACACGCCTCGGTGATCGGGAAAAAGCTTTCGCGGAACGCGGAAGAAAGTCGACGGGAACGGTAATGTCTTCATACCACGGTGACTCGCGGCGACGCTTTTAACCTTCAACCTTCGAAAAGTCGAATTTTCTTTACGAATATTTTATGTGGAGACCACTCGCTGTTTCATCGACCAATTTTTTAAAACATATTTACCAAGGTACTTCGTGTACACCCGTCAATTTGTTCGTTATTAATTATTTTGCCAGAAATCGAGTAATCGATTTTAACAGATTTTTTACTTTACAATTACTGAAATTATAAAGGTGCTTTCGTGGCACACGATTAGCGAATGTCAACATGTATTAGTTGCTTTTAACACTTTGACCGCCGCACTAGAAACCTCAAAAATTCCATAAAATCAAAGTAAGTTATTTAATGAAATAAAAATTGAAAGAAATTAAATGTATGATATTTAGTAGTCCTCCAACTTTCTTGCATTTTACAGACCTTAATCGAATTTGGTACAATGAATATATTAACGCAAAATTCATTTTAAAACCTGGAAAAATAATTCCTTCACCCACATATGGGTAACATGGCATTCAACCTTGTTAAGGCTCGGTAGATTTAGTGTTAATACTCTGGGTAAAAATATGCGTCAATCGGAGGATAGTATAATTATTCGCATGAACTTCAGCGACGCTGTATCGACCCCAAGTTGAGTCCACTTAAAGTTTGAAACGGCTTGAATTTTTTGGAGAAGTTAGGATTAGTTTAGCAGCTAACGCGAAAACTAAAATTTGGAAAAACATCAGAAATAGGTGAAGTCATATCGAAATCGTTAACAGCAATGTGTCCACAAGACAATACCACCGCAAAATTGGTTTGCTTCTAACGAATCCCACGTTTTGCAGCAGTCTGAAGCCGGTGTGGAAGCTTCTTCGTTTTCTTCGTTTCACCTGGAAAGCATCGCTGTTATTAGTATACGCTAACTGGCATTGTCAAAGCATCAATTACACTGGCTGTCTTGCTCTCCGGCTGGTTCGCGAATGAACTCGTTAACGAGCGAGCGAGTCATGACTCGTGCAGCAGCGAGCATCAGCCCGGTGAACCTGCATTTATTAGGTTTCTCATGTTTTCTGCATCAGAGTTTCTTGTAACCGGCAACACGCGACTGATTTCCTTGCTTTACGATATCACACAGAGCGATTTAATAGCTGCGCCGGAGCAAACTCTCCTAGCTGGCCGAACAAACGAATAAAATAGCGTAACTCTTCAGCTTCGACTCGTTGACAAGTTTACTATACCTTATTGATTACGGAGAACGATTCGAACGGTGGCTGTTCCCAGCGACTGCGTGTAATTACGTGGCAGCGACACGTGTTTATAGCCGAATCGTGCCGACGCCATTTTATCGAGGAATTCGGGCCGTTCAAAGAATTTTTTCCCTTCCTCCTGCAGTTTTGAATGAAATTTAAAAATTACAGGAACCCGCATTTTATGTGCTATCCACATTTTCAGCAATAAAAACAATATAGCAGAAATAAATTTGGTAAAAAGTCACTCATGTATGCATTCTCAGAGTCTTAACAACTTTAAATGTAAAATATTAGAACCCGCCATTTTGACGGGTCCCCGTGAAGCTAGTGTTAAAGTCGTACCTACAATTGTCCTACGTTTACTAGAACGCGATGTTCAGTTACTACGAAACCCTTTGAACCTTTCAGCTGGGAATGACGAGTTAATACGTCCACGAATTCGTTTCTTTTAATTGAGGGAACAGAATTGAAGGAATTCCAAAATGGCTGGTGGGAATATTTTCTATTTACGATTATCAGGATACTAACACTGTCGTGGCGCAGTGGTCAGGGTGCTAGTTTCTGATAAAAACGTTCAAGGTTCGAATCCCGTCCGAGTATAAATACTGTTTTTAAATAGGATCTTATCAGGATACTAAAAGTGTCAAATTTTTACTTCTTGGGTTGTATGTTATGAAGAAGAGTGTTAAAAAATTTGTCAGTGTTAAAAAACAGTCAGTTTTAGTGCTGCGTAAACCTAGAATTAAATGATGGTCATCGGTGGGTCGTTATCCTGGGCGTGAAACAGTGCGAGATTTTTAGGTTGCGAGCCTGGGGGTTGATAAACGTTCGCAGGGGATGAAGTTCTAGTAGAAAGGTCGAGAGAATAGTCTGGCAAGAATGTTTCCGTCGGCGGACCACCGCGGGGAAACAGCGACGACAATAATTCCCGTATCGGATAATAGGTCGATTTAGCGAGGCGGAGAGCCGGGCCCGAGCCACATCGCTCACAATAGCGTAATAGATAACGCGATACAAAATGATAACGCCCCGGTACAGAGGCCGCAATAATTTCACCTCCCTTCGGCAGCGGCCTAACAGCGCGCGCCGTTTATTACTATCGTCCCCGTTTATCTCGGCGAACGAGAGCCACGGGACTCACTTATCGTTCCTGAAAACGTTCCCTGCCACCGAGATACCTATCTGTCTTGCCGCGAGAGAGAACTCTTTTCCCTCGGCCGCAAGTGCAACCGATAGTTCCGAGCGAGATCTTTCTGCCGCCGTCGCTGCTCGATTTATAAGCGATCATTGTTGCCTTTCCAACATTCGCTTATTTACGCCGGCCCGATTTTTCTCACCTGCAAACCCCGATAACGTGCACCACCGGCCACGAGTATTCGGCCACTCGCGACTCCACGTATTATTTATTACACGACCGCGGATTTTATGCGTTCGCCACGAAAGAAACAGGCGAAACCGAAAACGGCAGAAATGTTACAAGAATTTTACACCTGAAAATTTTACACCTGCGCCTTTTAACGCTAGTTTCATACGGAGCATTAAAAGTGAGTATTTTATATTACTCTATAAAAATAAGAAGAATGTGTTTATCCAAGTTTTCAGGCACTTTTTAAATAATATATACGTAAGGAAATAAGTTGGTTGAGTAATCTCGCGTAGATGGATCTACACAATCTCAATAAAATTACAAATATTAGAACCCTTAAGAATCTCAATAAAATTACAAATATTAGAACCCTTTGACGGGTCCTGTAAACCTAGTGTTAATCACTTTGCTGTGTCTGAAACAACTGGAATATTACTCTGACGAATAATAGTCTTAAGAAACGTTGTATTGGATTGTATTACTGAACACAAGTTGTTGGTTTAACTTAGTCAAAATATCGTGGTCGTTAATCTTTCTCTTTTACGGAATTGATAGTTATTAAACGGCAGTTGAAATGTTAAAAATATTGCTGAATTATTTTCGACTTGTTAAGAGAATTAGGTGAAGAAATAGCTTTCTATTTAGCTCTTGTGACATGAAATTGATGCACAACATTTTTATTTTCCATGAAAATCATGTATCTATTTATTATATCTTTGCTTGCTAGGAACTTTTGTACCGCAGAAAGAAAGTTATATTATAACAGAAAGGAATAACCACTTTAGATTGCTAATAGTAATTCTCTGTACGAAATTCACGAACAATAAATAAAGGCGCCAGCTTGTCATTTATGACTGGAGCTCGAAGAGATTCTTCGCGCAAAATGGCGACCGTAACATGCCCGCGTGGAGAAACGAAAACGTTCCTGAACCTTCTAGAAACGAAAATGACTAGTCGATTTCCTCGGGTATAGACAAACTATTTATTTATTGGGGAGTAAATCACAGAGTATCCGGCAGATGCTCTTGATTGTTCACCGTGCTTACGTTTTACGCGAATTTCGCTAGTAAAATCCACTGGTTTACACTTGGATGGAATTTTTTCCGAGACATAGCTATTTATATTTTTCAACACTCAGTTTAGTTATGTATACTCGAATACATCATGATAAACGATTAAACCTGGACAGCAGATTGTGTTTTGAATGCGAGGCATAAATAATCCGCGAAACGGCTTGTAAATACGTTGAGTTTCAAACCATATAATTAAGTTACTTATCAGAACCGAAAAGCTTCGTTCACTCAAATGAGTGATTGCTTTGACAATTCTCTTCAATACTAGAATCCTAGATACTAGAATAAGAAAAAGTTGGAACAAACATGAGCTTGTGAACCAAAACATTCACTTTTGCATGAATAGTTACTAATTTCCTGTAACGGGCAGAACTTCATGCTAGGAAACAACAAGTGTAGCATTTCTCAGCTGTTCTGCATAAGCTAGCTAGCTGGTATGCAATAATTATTTAAATTTACACCAAATTTTTAATATACCAGGTTTTTAAGACGGACTAGAAAGTGTGAAACAATTTTTCCTAGCCCCATACAGACTGTCCAGAAAATTCGTGATTGTAAATTATGAATAGCTAAGAAAATACTTGGTAAGGATTAAAACGAAAAACGTGGGGTTCAAAATCAATTGCAAAATCTGTACCGAACAGAGGAACCAGAAAGCGAGTGAACAAAAACAAAACGTGGTAAAAATAGAGAACATTTTATTCAAAGTATTTTCCATCGTTAGCTAACACACATACATACCTTTCCCGATTTTTCAATAAATGGACTCCGCGATAAAAGAAACGTACCGAAGGGGAAGGCCATAATACTGCATCGATCGGAACAAATGGTAATCCGATGGGGGCAATGCCTGATGAATATGGCGGGCGTGGTGGCACATCCCATCCAACCGGGTCCAGCATTTCCTCGACTGGTTTCGCGTGGTCCAGCATAGTCATGTTGAAAAATCACTTAGTCACGTCTGTTTGCGTACTCTGGAAGTTGTTGTTTTTCAATGCTCGACTTCGGTTGACTAATCGTTCTCGATAACGACTCGCAGCGACGGTTTCATGACAAATCCTCAAGCGATATGGATCATCATCGGAACTCAAGAATCCAGTTTTCAGCCTGCTACAACTGGCTAAGTCTTACTGTCAATTGTACGTACTATACACCATCTCAAATCACAAGTACAGTGAACATGCAAGATCTTACGTCCAAGTTCTTACGTCCAAGTTCTTACGTCCAAGTTCTCAGTATATGTCGCCAAGGCCTGGACTATAAACGTCGTAGAATTGTCCCCACTACCGCGGCGTATACCCCGTGAGGGGCCCCGAGGCTCGAGGTCAATAACACGGCACGAGTATGTCTCCTATACGATACACGTCGCGGAAAAGCCCCTTGTTGTTGACATATATCGAGCATTCACTGTACTATTAGTTCTGAGATAGTGAACGGCAGAAACTTATTCAAGTAGCTACTATTCGACATTTCTGAAGGGTATCTTCAAATTTCGAAAAGTGCACGGCGATGTTTGAAATGATATCGCCGTTGACAATCAGTTTTTTTCCCGCATTGTAGGAAATTAATGATAATGGGATTGTTTGGAATGATTGCGGGCGCGTTTGCATTCAGTGTGTATGTGTGTAGTGAAGATCGTAACAGCTCGGTGACAAAAGTACACCGAGAAGACTCGCGCGACGAGACATAAAAATAGTTAATAGGAGTTGGAGATAATCCTGACTATTGAATTCCCTCCTTCCCCTGTAGTATCAAATTTTGAAACGGTGTTTAGAGTCAGTGGAGGGCGCGGACGCGGTGTTCGAGGGGTCAACGATTAATCGTCGGAGGACACGCGGATGTCGCAGCGTCGTCGATTTGCGGAGCGTAGTCGTTGCGTGCTTTCGGAGGCTTTATGTTTGTTCAGGTACGCAGGGAAGGTACGTACGGTAGGAAGCGATTCCCCATCGGTATCATTACTCGGAGCGGTAGGTGGGCCAAAGCACGCGGTGGCTGGTTCCATTTGCCGTGTATCCCGCTCCGGAGAGAGCCAATCCATCACGATGAATGCAATCAGCAGCTGTTCCATCTCCGGGTTGGCGAGCGCCGAGTGCCAGTCCGGTGGTTTTTAGGTACGGTGGAGCGTCGTTATCGATATCATTACAAGAACGGTAGGTGGCCTACGCGGCCATCTAGATCTAGGAATCAAACGACAGGAGCCTCTCCTCGCCTCCTTTTCTTGCTATCGGTCTACCGAGCGCTCGCAATCCATCATCCTATGGATGCATGCAATCATCAGCAGCTCTCGGGCCCCTCTCTCTCTGTACCGCTCTTCTCTGTTATTTCGTCTCATCTGCCCCCTTCTAACCCCGCTACGCACGCACACAAACACGCGCGCGCTCGCGCTTTCGTTGGGAACATAACCATTTCGTTCTTCGGCCATTTTCGAATCGCCTCATTTCCGTTCCGCAACGACATCAAGCGCGCCAGCGATTTTTCTTGCCGCTTCAAGGCCGGTTCTTCTGCATCCGCTGATCTACCGCGATTATCAAACCAACGGAACACACGCGATTCGATCGTAGAATTACTCGGCGGCGGGTTTCAATGATGCCCGGACCCGTCGGCTTTCTTCGATTCTGTTCGGTTCTTTTGCATGAACCATTAGGTTGTATTTTGAATTTACCGAAGACGCTGCGTACTTCCTAAAGGAAAATACCCTGTTGAACGTTTCGTGGGTCCGATGACTTTCCGGCAATTATGAGGGTTAGTGACGTACAAACGCACTTATCCCCTCCACCTTCCAAGTGACCTCCAAGTGACCTCCAAGTAAGGGCTGGTTTTTCCCAGAAAGCTAAAATTTCTTTTTGTTACTGACTTCCGCCGAACGGAACCGAAACGGTTGCTGAAACACTTATACTCAGTTTTTCCTATTAATCAATACTCTTTCCTGCTTTGGAAGCAAACTCTGTTGATTATTCGACAGATTCAATGGCCGTTCGAGGTGTCCCCGAGCACCTAACTTTATTTCTTGCTATCGCGGGGCTCACTTCGAACCGAATTTACTTCGCAGGGTCCGTCCGCGAATACCGGTAAACACAGGCTCCGTTAACAGTGTAATACCTCGTTCGATTAATCGTTCGGTGTACCGCATTTATCGTTGTCGAGAACTTCACTGTCCCTATTGATTACAATGAACGGCCCCGATGGCCGCGAGTCGTTTCGCTCGGTTTGTAGCCAGGCGGATTTAATTATGTGTTACGCGAGACGTGTTTACGGCCAGCCCGGCACCGGTGCCATTTTGTTGACGGATCCGAGCCGAGCGAGGAGTCAGCCGCGGGCCATTAACGTTTCCTTTCTGGCCGAACCCCGAGCTTTCGTTGAATCGTGAACCGCGCTTTCGCGTGTTCATTAAAAAATTACGAGCAACTTAACACGCGTCCGACCACAGCACGAAATTAATCGTTTCGGTGCCGATCGGTACGACTACTATTTCTCGTTTGTGTCTCGCGGAGAATAGATGACTGTAGCTTTTCTTTTGAATCGGGATGAATTGAAATAGTGTATTGACTTCAAGGGCCCGGGGTAGTCACGTGACTTTTTAATTAATAATTTCCATTCGCAGCCTTCAGACACAGACCTCAGATCCGTCTTGGTCTCGATCCGACGGGTGTTAACATATCATCCACCGGTGATTATTCCATAATTGTTAAAAGTCCGACTTTCACCTTCAAAGAATCGTTTAACATTAACGGCCACAGCAACAACTCACCCTCAAGTAAAAAATCTAATAATCTCCTTCGGGATTATTGTATAACAGAAGATTTTTAAGCTTCCATTTGGAACATCACAATCATTGAGAAGCCTATCAACACTTTGATCGCCAAACTAGAAACCCCAAAAGTTCCCGTAAAATCAGAGTAAGTTATTTAATGAAATAAAAATTGCAAAACATTAAATGTATGATACTGAGTAATCCACCCAAAATTTGCACAAATAATTGTGTAGCTCAATTTGCGGCTGGAGATATTTTCTACTGCTCTCGATTTCATCCAGAAAACTCGTCCAGTGGCAGAAAAATGCTTGGATTCCACGGCACGCGCATCGTCAATTTTTGGCCTACTTCAAACGTTTATATTACCAAATATCTGCATAATCTCGACAGCTCCTGAGTAGCGCGCATTAGATTGAACCTTCCTCTTTCGAACGAGCCCTTTACCAGCGACAAAGTATTCTTATTTACGGACGAGAACTTGAGGCACGTGAAACCATTTTTTGACGGTAATGTAGTCCCTCTACCTTATCGCGAATATACGGAGACAGGCTCCAAGCGGAAGACGAGATGATAATTTATTCGGAAATAGAAGAGGAAGAGAAAAATATGTGTCGATAAAGATATTAGTGAAAGGAAACGTTGAAAGCGGGAAGACACGGTGTTTGTAGATTTAGAGTGTCAGCATTCGAGATATTCCTCATCCGCGGAGAGAAATGTGAAAACTTGCGGACGCGAGAGGGGAATTTAGGAGAAATTACAACCATCCGAGTATTTATCGCAAGTATACGCGCGCGAGGCCCCGGAGTGCGTATATTTCGCTTGAAATTCTATCAGAATTTCTGCTTCGGAGAGGATTCTTGAAACAAGGAATCCCATAAACTTGTCAGATTAAGTTCTTATGATATCTCACGGGGATTATTTGTCCTGCTGTCGCGCCGTAAAATATCATTTTATGGAATATTCGATTAGAAACGACCGTGCGCGTGTGTGGTAATTATCATCCGACGGCTGATATCTTCGGAAGTATAGCCGTTTATGGGCAAATTTATGTATGCTGAAATTGAAGAAAATTGTTTGGCACTTTTCTCATACGTTGTAACCTCTTATGCACAAACACGATATTTGTTGCTCGTTCACTGTTTCGATCTTCGCGAGACGATGTCGTGGCTACAGCCGATCGGATCTTTATGCATAAATTTTCTCTCGAAATTACGTTTTTGAGAATAACACTGATCTTCTCACTGTATTATGCAGAAATGGCCGATGATATAACCTTAGTTTAGCGTGCGAGAAGCAGGAAAGACAATCCACGCAAGAGATGCATACACATGGCACGTGAATACGCGTGTGTAAGTAGAAATAAACCACGATAGAAGTTTCGGAAGTGAAAATAATCTAGATATCGCTCGACACACGGTGAAAACGATCGACACAACGTCGGATAAGCGAGCAACATTTTCGCGTAACAATTTTCTGTTGCAAATCCGCGACGGCGTACGAAGGCCGATAGATAAAGCAATAAAGTGGTAGCGTTGTAAAGGAAATTTCAGAGACAAGAGCTGTGTTTATGCGGTGCGCGCGCGCGCGCGCGCTCGTGCTTATTTCCCCTTGGCGAACATAAGGAGGCTGTTGTCACGCGAAATCGTAACGGCGCGGCGTGCCGCTCCGAAGAGGATTACCTTGAAACTTTTGCATGCGGGGGTACAGGAACCAGGAACCAGGAACCAGGAACCGAGCCGGACCGGACCGGTTTGACTGGTCCCCGGTTCCCTCCTTTATGTAGGTATACGTGCAGGTACACGTGATACATCAAGGGATCGGGACGCGTGTGCCTCGGACACGCTTACGTAATCCGCTGGGAGTGGCGTGTACCACCTATTCGATCGGCCGAGGGGATATTATTCGCGGAAAGACCGGCGTGTTCCGCAACTTTCGCCACCCTTCCGAAAAATTCGAAATTTTCAATCGAGGAACAGCCGAGGAAATTTATCGGCGACCGCCTCGCCGCCCGACGGCAGAGCTGCTTCACCTTGAGATCGCTCACGCTCTTTTCGCCGTCGATAGTTCACCGATACCGGACTTCAGTGACGGACTTCGTTGTTTGTGCGTTGATGTCGCTTGATTTTGTGCGTTTCGCGCGACAAGTTTCGATCAGTGTGCAGATTAATGCGGATTTTCTGCGCTCGTCACAAAAATGCGCGGATCAACGAGAGCGCGCGAAGAATTTGGAAACGTTGCAGTTTCTCCTAGTTACAAGTTACATTTCGCATGAAAAGCCGCAGTGTAATTACACATCTTTACGTGTACACGCAGATTACATTGTTTTGGGAAAGTGAAGACGTAAACGCAAGCTGTAACGTTTGGTTCTGCGTTAACCATGAATTTTTGTAAGACGATACGTTGACAACGATCCCTCTTCTGTGTATAATTTTACGGACTGTAGAGAATAAAAGGAAGTGTACGTAGAAATGAAAATAAAAATATGAGAGAGGTCTTGCTTACGACTAGACTGCGGATTTTGTGACAAATATTAGTAATTACAAGGGACAGAAGTATTAGAGAAATTTAAGCTTACGGACTATGGAGAATAAAAGGAAGTGTACGGTAGAAATGAAAATAAAAATATGAGAGAGGTCTTGCTTACCACTAGACATGTCGACTAGATTTTTTGACAAATATTAGTAATTACAAGGGGCAGAAATATTAGAGAAATTTAAGCTTACCATTATATTATATTCAATCTGCTTTCAAAACTGAAAATAAATTTCTGTTTGACGTTCGTCAATTCAGGCGATGATTGGTTTCTTTCAGAAATGGGAATGATTAATGTGTCTATTCGTTCGTTGCAATTCAGGTAAAAAATTTGTATTTTGCATAAAGATCCGCAGCGTACTTGTTACTGCACAATTTAATTTTCGCTCTGCGTGTCTTCGCCGCGTAATTTTCGCATACGTAACAAACTCGCGTGTTTCGAGTGATGATTAAACTTGGTAGCGCGTGTTTCACGGATTATCGGTGATTAGCGCGTCGGATTAAGAGTCGAGCGGACGAAAATCGCAGATAAATCGAACCGCGGGCGCAGCTGCCTCGAAAAGCGTGCCACGGGAACATAACGAAACGAGCATTCGTACGAGACAGGTCGTTCTCCGACGAGTTACTTCGTTCTCCGTCGAGTTACTTCGTTCTCCCGTTCTTAAACGGTCCCTCGCGACACACGAGGATTACAGCGGAATAAGTGGTTGTATTTTCAATCCGGGAAAAACTACCGACAGTTCAGTAGCCGGTCTTTTATAGACGTTCGCTCGCGTGCACAGACTCCGCGAGCGAATTACAGAAAGCATGTCCAAACATCCGTTGAAACATACACGCCAGGGCCTGTAACAGCGACGCGTTTTATACTCTCGCGCCGGTAAAAACTGTTCGAAAAGTTTTTCTTTTCGATTCTTGTTAACGCACCTCGACGCGGTCGCACGAAGCCTCTTCCGGCGACCATTGTGTCACCATCAACTCGACCGAAACGATTTCCACCTTTAAATTAAATTAAATTATATTAAATTATATTAAATTATTCCTATTAAATTTCACAGCATGGCTAGGTCCGTTCAAATCGCTGCAATTTTCTTCTCACATGTTTTTGAACGTGCCGCTTCCAGAGCAACGTCGATTTGTTTAACGTTAAACTACCTGGCACTGAACACACGGACACACGGTTGTACACTGGTATGAAAATTTTGGAATTTAGATGAAGAGTTTGTGATTTTTTAATGAAATGAATCCAAGTCCCGTCATCATATATTCCCCCAAATATTCGGCGTGATTAAATGTAGTGGATTTTCCTTTTGTTGTTACTTGAGCCAAATTAACAGTAGAACTACCGAACCAGTCAAAATGACTGGTGGGTGATTTCTTCTTTCACTATTGCTGAAACTATGAAAACGTCTTCACGAGAAATGTTTTGATATATCTTCTTCTTTGGAGAACAAGGTACCATAAAAATGAAATCTGAGAAAATTCAATCTTGCTGTTTAGAGCTCGGTAGTTCTAGTGTTAATTAACTCCAGAAAATACGGAGCAAGGAAATTCTACACTCTAATATTTATCAGTCCCTTCAATTTTTGTCATTAAATGGTATTCCGTCTAATTATTAAGAAAGTGTGACTTAAATGGAAAAATTTGAGCGTCAATCACGCGGTTTGGTAGAAAATTGTAAGAAAACTCGGAAGATAGATCAGGCTAGTGACTAGGCTCATCATTCAACTGTCCTAAATTCTAAATCCTCCTCCCTGGGTTTTGAAATGAAAGTTTTGCATTCTGGTATCAAGATACCTCTGAAAGCAAGCGATTATTATGAATAAACAGTTTTCAAAAGACTGTAACTGGCACCTTTTCTTCTGAATTTTCTTCAACTTCAAAGCGCAATGTTCTGAACGGGCAAAAATAAACAAATACAGAAATTGACAAATTGGGTAGGGAAGGTTTTAGTGTAAAGGTCCCCGGTTATTTTCTCGGGGATTGATTCGTTCGGCAGGCCCGTCGGCGACCATTTTCTAACAGGCTTCCGGGAGAGCCTCGACGACCGAGACCGCGGGGAACGTGGATTTAATGCTGCTCGTTAATTCGTTAACGCACGTAGATTGTTATCGGCTCGTAAATCCACGTTGCATGAGCGCCGCTTGATACCACGGATATCGATGTCCTATTGGGCAATTATTTTCGAACGACGACTGAATCCGCCTGCGATTTTAACTGCGAATGCATCTCGTGTTCAACGGATGTCTTTCATGATCCATGTTGTTTTTTTACTTTGGCTCGCGGAAAATGCGTTTCTAAGACGCACGATTCGCCGAGCATACATCGGCGCAAGCTGTTGTTGCGAAAATGGATAAACAAGATTCCAGATTCTCCTATTTCATGGACAAATTTAAGAGACTTGCAAATTTTCACGTCCGTTTCTTCATAAATTGATATTTCTCCAAGGTAATGTTTGGTTTGTTTGAGTCTGCTAGTAACACAACGACTCTCTTTTATTTTCACATGTAATTCTTACCGATCGCAATTTTTTCGAAATCTTTTTCGCGCATCATTTGGAAAAGCAATTCTTCTAATTGCTAGAAAAAGTCAGCTCGTCCGATCCAATTTCAAAAGAAATTGTACTTTTTCAAAGGACGTTCGAATACTTTCGTGAGACTGTGCATTTACAACTAGACTAACGAAATAAAACCTTTCTGCTTAAATTGCAGGAAAAATGATGTACTTTAAATGTCGCCTACTAATTATCGTCGTAAATGCGTAAAATCTACACGCGTATCTAGCAACATGACGTACATGAAATGACGTAAATGATGTACTTTAAATGTCGCCTACTAATTTTCATCGTAAATGCATAAAATCTACACGCGTATCTAGCAAAATGACTCATGTTGTCGTGCGATCAGCTTAGATAAAAATAAATGGATTTCGAATAGCTTTGTTACAATTAATGTGTCGTGATCTGGCACGGGTTGCGAATTAGTGAAAATTAGTGCAACGATATTATCAGCGTGATATACGGAGTATAACGAAGAATTTTTCAGTAAATAATTTTAGTAGGGAGTGGAAGATTTTTTCCGGGGGCGAATATTCTTGAGAAATAAATTCACTGGAACAAGATGGAATATTTTTGCTTCGCTTCCACGTACGATTGAGCAAATATCAACCACAGGTACGAAGATAATTCGAGCCGTTTGTAGTTCGCTAATAATTCCATTGGTTTTTTGAATGTGTCGACTGGTAGCAGCGGTCCGTAACATTCTGGAACTGTAATCGGTGGGTAGTTTTTTTATTCGCAAAAAGGGCCGGTCGCGTGTCAAATGGCAACTCCGACGGCGTGTACGTGCGCCGATTTATCGTCGTTCCCGCACACAACGGCTTAGGCGCTATAAACTAGGTCATATATCTTTGCTACCGCGTAGTGTGCAGGTCCTCCAGTACTTTTCACCGAGACCCTTTTATGATTTATGGTTCTTTCGAAGCACCGACACGCTAATTAACCGACGGCTCGCGCATGTTTTTGTCCCGATAGAGAGAGAGAGAGAGAGAGAGAGAGAGAGAGAGAGAGAGAGAGAGAGAGAGAGAGAGAGAGAGAAAGTCACGTGAGCATAAAACCTGACGGCTTTCGGATAAAAAGTACCAAGCCCCGCGACAGCTACTAATAACTTCGTCGAATCAAATAGTTTCTTTTCACCTGACACACGTATAACGCCCGCTATAAATGGACCTCCAAATTGATTTTTTATATATAGCCGGCCCTATGAACCGAAGCGAGCTACACGCAACCCTTTTCCAAACTCATTTGTTAAGCCGCGGTCGCTCCAAAAAGCGTACGAACCCGAAACTTTCGGTTCTTGAAGATTTGTCGATATTTAAATCAGAATTCTGTAAAAAACGATCGTACAACAATAAATCTGTACTCGTTCTGAAGATTGGAGCTTTTACCGTCATACATCCTCGGTATTTATTTATATTTTTCTTCCATAAAATAATAAAAACAGAAGTTGTACATCAAGCTCTCGTTGTCATGCGTTTCCCAATCAAACTTGTCCTCGTTTCCTTCAACTGCAAGTTGTTTATCGTTGTGCCACTCTTTTGTACAAAATAAAAAAATTGAAAATCGACAATTTTGCGTTCAGCAACTTCGTTCTTCAATATGCAAAAGGTAAAGAAGAACTTGCTCGTTGCTGCTTCGGCGAGAAACACGAAGATCGTCTGCGATGTCGAAATTGTCGCCTGTGTTCGTGAATAAAACAGCATGATTCTTGAGAGGCTGGAACGAAGAATAGGTGTGGAAAGGGTGGGCCCGTCTCTCTATCATAATTGTCAATTAAGTTTCTCGGGCATTCTCGACGGTTCAATTAATCCGTGTAATTAGTCCCGCGAAGCTCAACTTTCGTCCGCGGCGGTCACTGATTCACGGATCCGTCGCATCGTTCGGATCGATCGGTCGACTGTTGATTTTTCCTCGGAAGATAACTAATTGGCGGATCGTTCGCGACAGTCGATCTCGACGGCGAGAAGTGCCGCTGCCAGACTAAAAATGGCGGTTGTGTATTGTCGCACGCTTTCGCATCTCGTGTTCAGAAACGAGCAATCGCTATAGGTGGACGTTTTCGTGCGTATCCGCATATGCATGAGCCTCGTTCTCATGGTAATGAGCAGATCTTTAATTGCGCCTATGATTTCAGATCTAGCTTGCTCACATTTTTACGGGCCCGTTGTTTGCAAATTTATGGTAATCGTGTAGGACTTGGAACAAAAAAGAAAAAAAAAACACGGTGTTTACAATCGCGGCTTTGTTTGCCGACGTGTGTGAACTACGGGGGCCGAAGACTGCAGGTCTTTATATGTTTATAGCTAATAAATATTTCCGTGCGATAGCTCCGCAAAATTTGTTTTCTCAATTGCCTTATTCTGTCGACTGTTTTAAATTTCACCAACCCATTTTCGCTTGTAATAAAATGTAGATCCCCGTGGCAAGAAATCTGTGAACTTACAATAGAATTGCTGTATAAATTTCAACACGAAGAAGGCATCAGAAATGTATTTTTATTCCATACGAATTATGTTCGTTCATTGGACAAATCACCCTGTCTGAGAAATATTGTCTTATAAAAATGGCAGCCCTAAATTTATTAACACGTTAAGTGCCAGATATCAACCCCAGAAATTCTTACAAGAACGAAGAAATTTAATTAATGAAACCACAACTAGAAATTTAAAATGTATTATAGAGGATGCCGTCTTAACCCTTTTGATTAACAAAGACTCCAATAAAATTCGCTAAATCTACCAAGCATTAACAGTATCCGGTAAATATTGCCTTATAAAAATGGCAACCCTAAATTTACTAACACGTAAAGTGCCAAATATTACGTCGTCCCATAAATTCGTGCCTTTAAAATAATTAAATTCAAATATGTAATCACCCTTTCATTCCACAAGTTCTTCTGACCTTTTTGGCAAAGATCGTCACCATAAAATTTCTGCGGTTTTTCATTAAAATACTTTCCAGTGGTGAATAATATAAACATATCCACGACACGAACTTATGGGACGATCCCAGAAATTCTTACAAAGTCGGAGAAAAATTAATGAAACGACAACTAGAAATTTAAAATGTACTATAGAGGATGCTGTCTTAACCCTTTCGAATTCTAACGACTCCAGTAAAATTCGGTTCATCTGGATATCTCCTAATAAAAATGAATGTCCAAACCCAGTCAAAAATCACTGTCAATCGTATCTGACTGACGTGGCATTTAACGTGTTAAGATTGTCCGTAATTGTCAATACAATGAATGCTTGGACAAGTGAATTTATTCCAGTATTTTCCATAAACGAATTTCTACCAATTATTGTAAAATCAGCCGTTTTGACCGGGGTAGGTTTAGCGTTGCAAAAGGTAAGAATTTTAGAGATTCGTGAGTTTTCGTAAGAAAATGAAGGACAGCTGTAGCCTAGACAGGGGGCCATTTATTCCAGTATTTTCCATAAATGAATTTCTACAGTTCCAATTATTGTAAAATCGGTCATTTTGATCGTGGCAGGTTTAGCGTTGCAAAAGGTAAGATTGTTAGAGTTTCGTGAGTTTTCGTAAGAAAATGAAGGACAGCTGTAGCCTAGACAGGGGGCCATTTATTCCAGTATTTTCCATAAATGAATTTCTACAGTTCCAATTATTGTAAAATCGGTCATTTTGATCGTGGTAGGTTTAGCGTTGCAAAAGGTAAGAATTTTAGAGTTTCGTGAGTTTTCGTAAGAAAATGAAGGACAGCTGTAGCCTAGACAGGGGGCCGTCTAGGTTTTCGTTATTCAAGCCGGGGTTATTATTACGTAGACGCCTCGTTACGCCGTTGAAACGTGTGTCACCAAAGGGATTTCTTCCTCCTCGAGGAGCGTTCCTCTCGTCTTTGTCCTCCGGTTCCCTCTCTATCTGCCGCGATTCAAAGGTGTCGTGCTCAAAAGAAAGCCAAGAGTTGTCTTGAGGATCTCCTTACAATTCTACTTTCCTTCTTCCACTGTTTTAGCTCGCTTAGAGGACGGGGGCCGTCGGCGCCGTTGCGCCGATCAAATTCAATTCAAGATGGGAATGTTCATTAAATCTCGTACGCCCTCGGAAGTTCCTTGAACTGTTTCTTGAACACCGTTCCGGCATCGTCCAAAGGAATATCTGCATATCTTAGACGCGAACGGGCGCATACATTTTCCGTAGCCCCGAGTGAAAGACACACCGGCGTCGTCCCGATCCTTTGCGAGGTAGCAAAACGGAGCTCCTTTCACTCGGCAAACATTAAAGAAGAACTGGCGCTCGTTTTTAATTGGAGGAAGCCAGCGAAACGAGCCGGGAACGCGCGAGACGCGAGCCAAGTCTACCAGTGGTCCACATCCCCGGAATTCTGACATTTTCTCGACTGCTCCTCGAAAGGAATAATTCGACTAACTCGAAGAAATGTATAGTCGAGCTAAAACCAGCAGTTGGATGATCACAAAACAGTCTAAGCAACGTACGCTTTGAAGGACAAATTTTACAGTTTCACAGTTTCTATTTTATAATCGCTAGACTGCAGATTTTACGATGAAAATGGTTAAGTGGTACAATTTGAAGCAGTGGTCGTAATAAAAAGATTTAAGGCCATCGTTAGTTTCAGTTCAACAACGAATTGAAAATATTTTTATTTGGCTTTGTGCGTCTTGTATTTTGTATGAAGATCCACAGTCTAATAATTACAGTAGAAGGCTCGTTTGCACGAGACAATGATTATAGTGACTCGTAGTGTCGGTGTTTTGTTTCTACCTAACCAGCACAACCCCCACCACAAGTTCCAAAAGTTCTCACAACTCGTGGTGGGGGTTACTCCGTGCCATAACTCAGGTGGTAACGAGTGTTCCACTGTATTGAAATTAAGATGTATATACACATTTATCATTGGACTGAGAAGTTTATGCATTTATGGAAAAAATGAGTAACTGAAATATAGAGCAGTGGAAGCAGAAGGATTAGAAAATAGTTTTACGTTGCTTCTAGTTTATTGAAACTGTTCAGCGAAGAAATACATCTTTATTGTGTTTATACACAATTTATTGTTGATACACAAAATTTGTATTTCGCATAAAAATCCGCAGATCCTACATATTATACATTTACCTGTATTTACACTTTACACAATATTATGCCTATTCCTGACTTGCAATGTGTAACTTTATGCATATTATAAAAGATTTATAAAACAGCCTGTTAACAATGATAACTGGACTGCGGATCCTTATGGCTTACGAAAATGTTCGAAAAATGTTATAATATCTGTAAAATTCTATAGACTTTAGCACGAATTTTATTAGTTTTGGATCTACAGAGACTGTTCCCATAGGATTTCATTTCATTCCGTTTTCTGCAAATTTCTCTGCAAAAATTGGAAACTGCCTAAACATCTAATAATACCGTTTAAGATGGCGGACTAATGGTCTCGAATGGCTGACTACTTTTCGCTACAGACTCTACTAAAATCCATAGTCTGCTAATCAATTTCAAAATGTCCGTCAGTGCCGTACCCAGACGCGATGGGGAGGGTGCAAACGAGACCGGTAAACCCTAAAAATTCCGGGCAAGTTTTTTTCGGAATGTGAACCACTGTGCACCGAGCCCGTTGAAGTGTGCCCGCACGTCGATACTGCACCCTCCGCATAATCCACCTTTGCTCCCGTGCAACCCTCGATGCGGTGGCCTTAAAGGAGGTGCTTTTCAAGGTTATCCAGAGAGAGAAAGAGAAAGAGAGCTGGCTTCTTCGTCTTCCTTCCCACCCCCGACTGCAGCCCATTCCACCGGTCGGGAAAAAGCAAGCAACCAAGCAACCAAGCAACCAAGCAAGCAGCCAGCATCGTTCTTGGGGACGCGAGTTGCCAGGCGGTAGTTGCCATGCCTACCGGAGCCCTGTTCCTAGGGGGGTAGCTAACTCTTGCGCCCAGTAGCCTCTCTGTTGCGCGCGGCCACGTTTCACCCCTGACGGGGGGGGGGAGAGCCGGGAGAGGGTGGCAAGTGCGCCCGTTGGAAGATCTTCAAAAGGAAGAAAACACGATTTCACGAGCGCCATTCGTTCGGTCTCCCCCCCTCCCACCTCCCCCGAAACACTAGGTGGTAGAGGGTCTGTGACGGTGGCGCGAGGGGGATGACGGCCTCTACCCCAGGTAGAGTGGGTCCCGGGGATATTCAGTGGTAGGGTTGGAAGAATACTCGTCGAAGAATCGGGGACGAGGTGGGACGGGCGTTGCCATGACGACGAATTATCATTTTCGCCCCTGTGCATCCGAAAAAGGGAGAGTCGCACCCTCTAGCTGACTCCGCCCCGTTCCAGCAACCCGGTATGGATTTTTTCTCGGTCGGCGTCCACTTGAGAGCGGCGCGACGCCCGAATTTTTTTCCCCTTGCGCGAAAGAGGATCTGGCCCCTCTCTCTCTCACCCTCTCTCACCCTCTCTCTCTCTCTCTCTCTTTTTCTCTCTGTCGTCGAGTGCGCGCCCGGCGACGACCTTTTGTCGCTTGGTTTTTCGCCTCTCTTTTGTCGTTACGGACGGTTGGCACGGCGACCGTCGCGCGTTCGTCGCCCGACGCCTGATACGACGCCGACGCCCACGCTCTTTCAACGAGTGCCAACCGTTCGTTCGTTCGTTCGTTGGTTCGTTCGCTGGCTCGTTCCGTTCCTTCGTTCTGTCGGCTGATCTTTCGACGGCGACGAGATCGCGGTTCAAGATGAATCTTAAGCAGCCGCGACGAAATACCCCGGGCCCCGTGGAAAAGTTTCCGGTGTTTGCTCGTCGATGCTAAAGGCAGGGTGTCTCTCGGCTGGGGGCTGAGGTGTCCCGGCGGCGATCACACTGAATGCATTCAGAAGCGGTTTTTCTTGGAGATGAAAACTCGCGAACCCCACCTCCTCGCGCCAGGCTCCGTGAAATCTTCACGGACTCGGAAGTTTTCGCGAAATTCCTCCGCGCTACGCTTGCGACGGTTTTACAGCAAAATTCAGTTTTATAGAAGGGGAAATTATATGTATATTAATGTTCATGATTAGTGGCTTTCGGGAAAGAGCCGTGTCCTAAAGGAATTTGATCCCAACGTTTCGCCATCATTGCAGCTGGCTTCATCAGGGGTGAAGACACTCTGATACTGGCGAGTGTCCAGGAAAACTGAGTTTATTTCCCGAAAGCCACTAATCATGTGTACATTCCAGGCCGTGAAAGCATCAAATCTACTATATTAATATATTTACTATATTAATAATTAATTTCCCCTTGCAGAAGGGGAAATGTTGTTTCGTGCCGGGTCCTCAGCACAGCTATGAACGAAGAATAGGTTATCGTAGCTGCTCAATATTGTTGTCGGATGTTGTTGGATGTTGTTGGATAATTTTGGGGCATTGAAACTAGTCGGAAATCGAAAAATGGGAGTTAACCCTTGATTTTTTCCATTTTCGTTCACGTCAATCGTCAAGATAACGCTGGACCTTTTTCATTTTATATCCAAGTCATCAATTTTTATCCAGTACCCTCCATTTTGTCCATTATAGTCCATTTTGGACTGCGGATCGTTGTGCAAAATGGGAAAACAGTTTTATAGAAGGGGAAATTATATATATATATATATATATATATATATATATATATATATATATATTAATATTGCAGAGGGGGAAATGTTGTTTCGTGCCGGGTCCTCAGCACAGCTATGAACGAAGAATAAGTTATCGTAGCTGCTCAATATTGTTGTCGGATGTTGTTCGATAATGTTGGGGCATTGCGACTAGTCGGAAATCGAAAAATGGGAGTTAACCCTTGATGTTTTCCATTTTCCTTCACGTCAATCGTCGAGATAACGCTTGACCTTTTCCATTTTTAACCAAGTCACCACTTTTTATCCAGTACCCTCCATTTTGTCCATTATAGTCCATTTTGGACTGCGGATCGTTGTGCAAAATGGGAGAACAGATCTTTTCGCAGGAGAAGACAGACAGATTTTTCTGTTCTTGAACATTTCAAAATAAAATTGCCACAACCCTCCGAGACAAAATCAGAAGTTTTGTTACACCCTCCGAGTTCCGATCTCGAACGCGCGAGACGATTCGCGTATGTAAAATGGAACAGAGCCGCGCGTCTGCTCGGGCCTGATCTCGTCAAGGACCCCGGGCGAAACCGATCGACTCGTTAAGCGTCTGAAGGACCTTATTAATTTCGAACTGGCTCGAACCGCCCGCTAGACAGCCAATCCGGATCGCGACAGTGGAGGGACACTTTCATTACAACGGTGCCGTTCCAATTTTCGTCTGGTTTCGATCTGAATAATTCAGTGTGCGCGAGACAGGAGCACAATCGTAATCGAAGGTGAGCTTTCCGGCTGAGTCCACAGAGATAATTAAGAGCGTTAGGAGACGGAAGAATGGTTTCGCAGGAGAATGACTAAGCTCCTCTCTCTCTCTCTTTCTCTCTCTCTCTCCTCTTTTCTTTCTTTTTTCCCCCTTTTTTTCATTCCCCGCTCCCGTTACCGCGGTGAAGTCCCGACGATACCCGAGCGAATTTCAATTCCGCGTCAGTAAAACGGGCTTCGATTACGGCTAATTAATGAATGTTCTAACGAGTGCCCGTATATCTGGAACGGTGGCTTGGCGAAAGGGGCAGCCGAGTGTTCTCGAGTTAATTTCTATGGGGATTTCAGCGGATCGATACCAACTTTCCGTGGTTCTCTCTCTCTCTCTCTCTCTCTCTCTCTCTCTCTTCCTCTGTGTGCACGAGCAGGCTGGTTCAGACCGACGGACCAGTCCGCTGTACCCAGGAGAGAACCGGCGTTCTGTAAAAGCCGAGAGGAGAAAAAACTGGTAGCCGCAGAAGTTACGTTAACGCCGACGCACAAAGGATAATTACACGTTATTGCATTATTATCGCGGCGAAAATCCGCCAGCGGGGGCAGGGCGTTGTTTAAAATCCCGGCCGTTCAGCAGGCGCAAACGACGACGGTACCTGCCATTTTCTTTTGCACCGCTTAGCTCCGCTGTTCCTCGCTTCCGACAACCGACGTTCTCTGGACCAAAAATTGCCCCCAGGAAAAACGCATTCGACGCAGTATTCATTTCGTGTACAGCGGCTCAGGATGCAGTCTATTCAATTTAATTTATTAACGCCTCCGCAGCGTTTTATCAACGCCTTGCACTGAGCGCAGATTCGCAAAATATACGAGAAATCGTTCACATTAACACGTGCCAAATATCAAGCCCAGAGATTCTTACGAAATTCGAGTAATTTAATTAATGAAACCAAAGCTAGAGATTTAAAATGTATTATAGGGGATGCTTTCTTAACCCTTTTGAATCCCAAAGAGTCCAATGAAATTCACTGAACCTAGCCAGCATTAACAATGTCTGGTAAATATACCATTATAAAAATAGCAACCCTAAATTTATTAACAACTTAAGTGCCAAATAGAGCGATCGCAATCGCCGCATCGCAATAGAGTTTTGAATTGACGTGTGTACACGTCGAACGCACACAGATTTACCTGGTTAATACTAGAACCAGTCAAAATGACTGGTGGATGCTTTTATTTTCACGATTATTGGAACTTTAATACGTCTATAATACAATATATAACATCTATAATACATCTATAATACTATAATACAATATACTAATACATCTCTTCTTTGGAGTACACGTTATCATAAAAATCGTATGAAACCTGAGAAATAAAATGATACAAAAATGAATAAATTAAATTAATAAAATGATTAAATAAATAAAATGATGAAATATCATCGTAAAGGGATGAGTCTAAGTGACGTGTGCTACGTCTGCACTCGGCGCTATTTTCATTCCGAAACTAAACTTTTCTTCCGTCTTAGAATATTTTCATTTTATTCATACGAAACCGATCCGATTTCCACATATAACATTTAAATGTTTAGCAATCTATTAAATACAAATTTCGTATTGTAACAAACACATTGTAATACTTTATCTAATTGTAAGTTCTTTGAAATAATGCCAGAACAATTTCTAGTGGTCGCCACTCGAGTGCGAAGGGTGAAATCGTAAGAACAAGTCTAATCGCAGGAACAAGTCTAATCGCAGGAACAAGTCTAATCGCAGGAACAAGTCTAATCGCAGGAACAAGTGTACCAACATTTGCAACGATTTTTCAAAATCTACCCGTTGAAATCGTAGAACTAGTACCGACGAGAGGCTGTGAGCATCGATCTCAAACGGGACAGGTTTCGAAAATGCGAAATAATCGGAAGCAGCATCCAGTTCGTACGGGTCTCTCACCCATGGCACTTTGACGAAGGTCGAAGGGCGTGCTGGTCGATAGCCCGGGAACTGCGAGTGCAGGGAACCCGGGACGAAAGTTCTCGAGAGTCTGGCTTGTCGCGGGTCCATTAGACCGGTAGTTTAGGAATCTAATTAATTTCGTTACAATCGAGACACAGGGTTGCGCGCGGTGCGGCGGCGGCGGCGGCGTTGCCAGGCGCTGGTTCTGGTATTCATCCCTTGAATACACAGATCCCGCGCGCATAGCGAAAGCGCCGGCATTCGGCGCACTAAAAATCGCCAGTCGTCACCCGGGCTGCACGAGAGGGGTCCTGCGAGGAGAGGGTTTCACCGTGCACGCACATTCGCGCAGGTTCACGCACATATTCACGCAGCCGGAGAAAGAGAGGGAGAGAAAGAGAGAGGGAGAAAGAGAGAGGAGCGAGAGGGTGTACATCAGGCCGGGCACAGCGGTAGACGAGTAGCACTCGTGGGGTCGAGGGTCCTTGCACGGGTACGCCATGCCCCATGGGGTTTCGATCCCGTCGCGGCTGCTGGCTGTTAGGGTATTCTTGCATTTCTCCGCCCCCGGTCGAAGCAGCCCCTTGACACGAGTCGCTTCGAAATACCCGAAGCGAAGGGGAGCGGGCGACGCGGGTCAGCCGGGGCGGAGGGGAACAAGTGGGAAAAGGGTGGGAGAGACACACACAGCGCGCGGCCATGTTTGTCGGGGGTGTGCCTCGAGGGGTGTTGCCAGCGGACCCGGTCGCCATGACGACCTCGTTCCACCCCGACCGACCGGAAGCCGGGAGGACGAGGCGGTGCCTCTGCAGACCGCCGCCAACCGGAAGTCGAGTTAACCGGAAGCCGAGCGCGGTGCCGTTTCGAACCCGAAACCGTCGACAGAGGAGGCGGCCGGGGGAGGGGGGAACCGGCGAAAAATGAGGAAGAAAGATGCGATCCCCTGTTGATACACCTATGTACGCACCCTACCGTGACGCCGGATGATCGATCACGATGCCGACCACGCATGCACAACGAGCAGACCGAGAAACACCGTATCACAACCGCCTGCGTGCATCGACACCGGCGGATCTCGAGTGGCCTTCGAGACACCTAGATCATCTTGGTCGCTTCGTCTATTGTCTTCACACTCGGCGGAGCGATGGGGTCGGCCTCTCGGACAATGTGTTTTCTAAAAATCTCACTCTGGAGATCATGCGCTCTCTCTCGATCTCGATTTTTCTTTATCTCTCTATCTAGCTACAGTAATGTCTCAATACGCGGGGTAGTTGTTGCAGTAGACGGACATTCAAGGCCAGGAATCAGCCATCTTAACACTTTATCTGTCTGTGTTATCATTAATTGTCGTGTCAGTCTAGATTTAGACATTTTTATTGTGACTTATCCAGATAAACCGAATTTTATTCAGATCTTTGGAGTTCGAAAGGGTTACAACAGCATCCCCTATGATACATTTAAGATTTTTAGTTTCGCTTTCATTGATTAAATTAGTTCGATTTGGTAAGAATCTCTGGGAATGATATTTTTGCCACTTGGCGTGTTAAAAAATGTATTTTCCGAAATATATATGCCAGTTATGGTCGGTCGAGGCGGAACAAAGTACAGCTATTGAAAGGTGTAAAAATGTTTGGATTTATTTATTGGCCAAAAAACATAATACACTGCGATTTTCGCTACCCTTAACCGTGTATAGCTCACAGCAATGCTGACCGATTTTGACGAAATTTTCGGAATGTATAATTACATGTGTGATATAGATCTACGCAACGGACCTTTCAAATTTTCAATATAGTCCCGCATAAAAAATTGTATATAACAAATTTCAATCGGAATTTTTTCAAAATTTATTTTCCTGCACGTGTAATAACCTAATTGTTCCAACTTCTCGAAACATTCCAAGTCTGGTTCAGTCGTGATCAAATTTATCATCCTTTTAACACTTTGACTGCCAAACTAGAAACCTCAAAAATTTCACAAAGTCAAAGTGAGTTATTCAATGAAATAAAAATGGAAGAAAATTAAATGTATGATATTCAGTAATCCTCCAGCTTTCTGGATCCTAATTAAATTTGGTACAATGAACGTACATTAACGTAAAAATTCATTTTCAAACCTGTACAAATAATTCCGTCACCCACATATGGGTGACATTATTGTACTCAACTTGTTAAAAGTGTTTGACTATTGCTGTGAGTGAGTGTAATTCTTTGACTACTCGACTGGTTAGTTTTGAACACAGTCGCGTTACGTCTGCCGTAACGGAGTTTATGCTTCGACCATTAGAATTCCACCAAAAAAAGAAAAAGATCCTGCTCGGCGTTTATGCATTGAATTGCAGGATGAGACTTAATAATTTCGATTCGCCACCCGAGCAGAAGTCACAGGTGAATGTTCCCGCATACGCGGCCGCAGTTTAATCGTAAATAACTGGCTATGATGTTCCGAAGGAATTTTACACACCGTACGGATCGGATGGAAGGGGCGTGTTGTTTCCGTCGCTCATCGATTACTTTCACGCTTCGACTATGGTTCGCGGTAACGTCGAGGAAACGTTGAACGTTTGTGCGAGGAGAGGCGAAACGAAACGAAACGAAACGAAACGCATCGGATGTCGCAGAAATATTCTAGCGGCACGCGTAAATATTCCGCGTTCAGGCGGACACACGAGGAACAAACAGTATCGCGAGGGATAACGGTACGCCGCGTCTGCACGCAACTCTGCACGTGCACCGAGTGCACCGAGTGCACCGAGTGCACCGAGGCCCGCTACGCATACGCCGCTAAATTATTTTACAACTCGTAAAGTTCGCGCAACGAATACATCGACCGTTAACAAGAAGAGAGAGCCGCATCTATCAAGATAATAACGACTATGATCGCGGATCCGAACGAACCAGCGAACCGCTTTTGCGCAGAGGAATACCTCGACTTTGACTAAACGGGAATTAGGATGAATTAACACCTCCCGGTAAATGCACGTAATTGATATCGAACGAAACAGTAACATTTATCATGTCAAGAATATTCTGTAAATCTATATGGCAAAATGGTCTGTATCAGTTACAAGAAAAGAGATCTACGTCAAAATTGAATCCTTGCGTTGATAATTTATTAAAATTGCAAAGGTTGCAAATAATGTACCAGTAAATTCATCTAATGTTTCTTCTATTTCGTATATCATCTAAGAATGATCAATCTTCCATAAATACCTAAAATCCGCTGTCTAGTTACGAACGAGTGTACAGTGTGATAACGTTGTCTACAGTGTTGCTAAATAAAAAATTCAGGGTAGCTAGAGTCTCATTTAAAAATTGAATAATTTATTACTTTGCGGACAGGAATTACTTTGAACTTCGACCGGTCGAATCGAAATTATGTACCGAAGAGTTAAGTGTGAGAATTAAGTGCAGAGAAGTGTGTTGGGTTTAGTAAAAATTTGTTGAACATTTTCTGTTACTAATCTCCTTTGAACCGAAATAAAATTCTATTTTGTCGTAGTTGATACATATCCTTTGGTGAAAACATTGGCATACAATAGATATAAACTATCTTTTATTTTTCTACGAAATTCTGAACGATGAAGAATTTCTAATCGCTATAATCACAAAATAAATGCAAGGGGTTAATGGTGATATTGGTCTATCACCGGGTTTATAAGCTCGCGTTTATTGTAAAATTTACTCGAGTCACTTGAACAGTGTTAGGACTATCAAAACGCGAAGAGGTAGTATTTCCTACGACATGATAAATTTTAACTTTCATGATAATTTTTAATCGCTATAATCACAAAATAAATGCAAGGGGTTAATGGCAACATTGGTCTATCACCGGGTTTAGAAACTCGCGTTTATTGCAAAATGTACTCGAGTCACCTGAACAGTGTTAGGACTATCAAAACGCGAAGAGGTAGTATTTCCTACGACATGATAAATATTAAATTTCATGATAATTTTTAATCGCTATAATCACAAAATAAATCGTAGCGCAAGGGGTTTAACGGTGACATTGGTCTATCACCGGGTTCATAAGCTCGCGTTTATTGCAATGTACTCGAGTTTATTGCAAAATGTACTCGAGTCACCTGAACAGTGTTAGGACTATCAAAACGCGAAGGGGTTGTATTTCCTACGACATGATAAATTTTAAATTTCATGATAATTTTTAATCGCTATAATCATAAAATAAATCGTAGTGCAAGGGGTTAATGGTGACATTGGTTTATCACCGGGTTCATAAGCTGGCGTTTATTGCAATGTACTCGAGTTTATTGCAAAATGTACTCGTGTCACCTGAACAGTGTTAGGACTATCAAAACCTCAAAGGGGTAGTATTTCCTACGACATGATAAATTCTAACTTTCCAGTTTCGTTGTTGTCGACACGTTTGCTACCACCGTCGCACATCGGTGCCACACGTCGGTACTTGAAATTAGAAGTTTCTCAAAATTCTCCAACTCGAAGAGACGTCGAATTCTCTTCGAAACGGACGTTAGAACTTCAGCGTGCAGGGGCGGATCGCGAAGAAGCAGTTCGAAGGGTCTGCAGACGAGCGGAGGCATGTTTACACGGCTCGTGCAACGCGGCAGACTTTAATAACAGTAATCTCTCGGTTGGTCCGCCGTTATCGGTAATGGTAACCGTGTCTTCCCTTCGGCGCAAACTCTTTGACCATTCACCGAATCGCAACTCGCTGCTTCACTTCGCGCTTTTTGTGCCCGGTCGCTTTCGCCTCGAAAGAAGGTTTTTGTCCTAGCGACGCGCGGCCTTTCAAGAAAATATTGCACTCGGGCTAGCATAATTCTAGAACGATATTGTGCACGAAAGTTGCATTCACCGGTGTTCGCGGCCGCTCCTCGCGGCCTGGTAATTAAGTCGTAAAAACCAAGAGCATATAATTATTAAATTAAGTAACACGCTCTCCCGTAGCCTCTCTCGGCTCCACTTGATCCTTTTTCCTGGTCCCTTCTTTTTTTTTCGTTTTTTGTCTCCTCTCTTCGACCGTTTCCGACTGCAGCTTTCTCCCTCTCCCTCTCTCTCTCTCTCTCTCTTCTTTTCACCCTTCCGCGGTAGTATCTCTTTCTCTCTCGAGGCACTCGGCGGGTGCAGCAGTCGAGTACCCTATTCCCCGGTGAAATTCCGAGGGCGAAGGGTGCGGAAAAAGGGCCGAGAGAATGCAGAGTTTTTCGAGGTGGTGGCCGGATCGATCGGGCACGCCCAGTCGGCCATTTTCGTGGCAATTAACGAATTCGTAATTAATTAATGCACCCTCTCTCTGCTCTCTGTCCGTCGCGCCGGACCGACTGGCTGCTTGCTCCCCCGGGTTCTCCCTTTCATGCGTACGTCCGATGGAAAGGAGAGAAAAAAAGTTTTTTACGCGTTTCGAGCTTTGCCCGCGAACGCTGTGCTTCGCGTGGGAGTGTATTTCCACGGGCACGCATACACACGCGCAGAACCGACGGATTTTTCGTTCGCACAATGACGGGCTCTCCCTGTCCAGTGATTTGGCGTAAATTAAATTTTAATTAACGCCAGCCACCAACAATGGGGACCACGAGATCAAAGCGCGCTCCAGACGAAATCTGCTCGGATATTTTTTCGACAGGACTTTCCGCTCGAAATGTTTATTTATTTATCCACCAGATGCAGAAATTCCTGTGCTTAGTCTGTTGTGATTGCGGATTTTATGCATTCCGAAAATGGGTAGATCAAGTGGAAAACAGTGAAGACAGTTTATAAATTTGATGACACCCGTGTTGTAGTCAACCGATTCGAACGATCGGGTCGTATAAATTTCCCAATATCAAGAAAAGAAATGAATTTCCATATAAATCCTGTCGTCACAGTTCTGTTTGATTGGTGAAATATTTCCCTCCTTTTTAATTGTTTCGTAAATTGCTGGTTCGACGTTAACACGTTCACCATACTGCCGGTCGACCGGTGCCTATCGGCTGTCGTAAAGTTAATGGTCACCGAGCGTTAGTTGAATCGTTCTGAAATCAATTAAACTGCAATATAACGTGCAGATTTCACGACCGGGCAACCGGCGATAATTATTAATAACAAACGCATAAAATTTACGCGGCGGTCGACGGGCGCCAAGCGAATCCCCTTCTCGACTCCCGTCAGACACTCTGTTTGACCAAAATCGTACACGCACGAGATAGTTATCCCGTGAGCATTATGTCGGCCCTAAACCGTTAGCGCACGCCTCTAAACCATTCGACGCTGTTAACGTACGAACAAATCGTGCTACAAATTAAGGCGAAACGATTTCCCGTAATAACAGGCCACGGTGCATTTGAGAAGCTGTTAACTTTCCTAGGAAATGGCGCGCAACGCGCCCGAAGACGTTCGCAACGAGCGTATCGAGTTTCTCGGCGCGGCGAGCTCGAAACAACTGAATGGGCCATAAATACGAGAAATCGCCGATACGGAATCGAGCAACGTGTGCGCGCGTCTGTCGCGTATTCCGCGGTATCGGAAAAAAAAAAGAGAGCCGGAGTCGGCGGGCGTTGGATAAGATCGACCGGTCAGAGAATCGATTTGTTCGGGAAGAAAGATCTCTCTCCGTTAGGAGTAACGCTATCATCGATCAACGACGACGTTCGGCGCACGGGCAACAACGTGCGTACACCTGAACTCAAGGCCGAGGCACCGTTGATGAAAGAAACCGGCGATTTACATTTTAATTGGCCAAACGAAGCCGAACGATTTATCCCGCTCCCTTGAAAATTGGATCGCGATTGTCGAATACGATCCACGACTTCTCACCCTCGAATGGATAAACTTATCCTCCTTGAAAGTAGTTGTATAGAACAAATAATTCACCCCTTTTCCTTCGACCGGGGTAAATCCACAAATTACGTTTCATTTGTTGTCAACGTCGCGTTTCAAAGAAATCTCACAATTCCTCCGAGACACAGTGATTTCTATCACAGAGAATACAGACACGTATCACATTTCTACAGTGATCATAGTCTTTCTCTATCCAGTTAACACATTGTTGACCGGGAACGTCATATGACGTCTTTTGATAACCTAATGTAATTGACGAAGTATTATACCTTCAAATTCAATTCAAACTGTAAATATATTATTGAGAAACTCTCAGATTAGAAGCAAACGTGGTAGGATCAAGTTGTTTTACATTTTTCCAGTTAGGACGCGACGTATAAATCGTTATTCTTAAATTTTTTAGAAATGGCCCATTGCGAACTTTTTGAAGAAGAATTTTGTGAAGATAATTTGTCCGACTGTCCAAGTGACGTCTGTGTTAGTGATTCAGAAAATGATAGTTTTCCAGAACATAGTTCTGATTCAGAAGATACAAATATCAGGCCAACAAAACGACGAAAAACCGTAATTCTTGAGAGTGACTCTGAAAATGAAGATAACGGTTATGACGCTGGATGCTGAAGTTTATTTAGATTGTTTTAGTTCTACATTTAATTACGAAATAATGTCTGGTGACATCAGATAGCCCCTGCGTAAAATTGCCGGGCAACAATGTGTTAACTGTGGAGTTTAATTTGAAGAATCCCTCACGGCGCGGAATTAAAATCGAGCAACGACGCAGCATAAACGGAGTTTATGCTTCGACCATTAGAATTCCACTAAAAAAAGAAAAGATCCTGCTCGGTGTTTATGCAGAAGACATTGAATTGCAGGATAAGACTTAATAATTTCGATTTGCCACCCGAGCAGAAGTTTAATCATAAATAACTGGCTGTGATGTTCCGAAGGAATTAAAATCGAGCAACGACGAGTATACACGTCGAACATACGCCAAATGCGGCTATCATAAAAGCCGAAGCCGTTGTAAAGCTAAACGAGAAAGAATTACATTTTTATTCGATTTTATTGTGAATTTAACAATTCATTAACGTTAACTGTACCGCAATAGAGTTTCGGATCGACGAGTGTACTCACAGTTAACTGGCTGTATATGTCGCCAAGGCTTTGGTGAGAAACGTCGCGGAATTATTCCCACTTCCGGGGGGGGGGGGTACACTCCGCGAAGACTCCGAGGAGTGTAAACACCCGTGTTCCTGACATATATCGAGAATTCACTATACTATCCCGGCGACGAGATCGAGGAGTGCCAGGCAGGTCCGTGGCTGAGTGAAAAGGTGTACAGTTAGGCGACAGTAAGAGCCCGGTAATAACTCAGGCGAACTAGAGGGGTCCTTGAACGGACGATCCTGTCCGCGATTCCTTATGATTCCACACTTCCTGAAGTGACCAACCTTTCGCAGGCTCGTTCGAAGGTGGCTGGCAGGCGAACCTCCGACCCCAATGATTATAACTCTCGTCCGCCTCTCTTTCTCGCAGCAACCTCTTCTCCGGGCTGCAGAGAACCCTCGGGTGATCCTCCTGGTCGTCGTTCGATCCCTTCGCTTCCCCCTCGTGGTCCTCTGCAACCATGATCTCTGCGTAGCGTACGGTTCACCAATAAACGAACTTCCCAGCAGAGGGGAACCTTTTAATTAAGGCGGGCCCCGATCCGTGCACGTGGACGTTCCCTTTCGTGTCGCTGAGGGCACGCGTTCTCCGCGACCTCCGAGTACATCCACTCTCTCTCCCTCTCTCTCTCTCGCTCTCTTTCTTTCTCTTCCCTCCCTCTCTCTAGCGGCTTTGATCACGCGTTTACAAGTGCAACGAGATAATGAAATACCATGGACGCGAGAGGAAATTCTTCGGCGTGCGTTGAAACGCGAGGAACATCGCTCAGATATTGATCACCGACCCGACGTCAGCTCGGTCTGCTTCTTCTTCAGGGTTGCCCGCAATTAACGCGCCAGTTCGAGGGGTCTCGCGTGTCGGCCAATTGATTTTTTATGGTGGAACTGCTATCGTTGCGCCACGCACCGAAATCAGTCCACCAGCCGAACGCGACGAAATTGTTTGCGGGCACTTCTACGACCGGTTCGGTTCGTTAAACCCTTTTCTAGAATTTAGGATTGCGCGTAGATACGCAGCGAATCGAAGTAATTCACGCTTGGACACTTTTAAGGGGACCAGACATTTTTTTCAATACTGCACCATGCTACTTGGATTCCTTCGAGAAGTTGGAATAGTTCATAGTTGGTTGGATTGGTTCACTAGCAATAGAACCACCGAGCCCTAAACGTTGACTTAGACTTATTATCCCTTTATGATAACAGCAAGATTGAATTTGCTCAGGTTTCATGCGATATTTATGGTAACATGCACTAGAAAAGAAGAGATAGTTTCTCTAATCGTGAAAGAAGAAATCATCCACCAGTCATTTTGACTGGTTCGGTAGTTACAGTGCTAGATGACGCGAAAAACATTTTTGAAAAAATTGCGGATACAATACTAGGAGTATTTTCATTAAAATTTGTATCACTAGGGCAAGGGACCTAACTATTGTGGGGGTATCAATTACTGTGTCTGTATTGATTATATTTCCTTCGAAGGCATAATGAATATTAAAAGAAGAGATATTGAATTTTTTCACTCAATTTATACATGTTATAAATGTTAACGTAACATTTTCTTGCATTATTTCAAATGACTAAGATATTCAAGTCAGAGCTCGTGGGACCCACTGTATATCTCTTTTTCAATATTCATTATGCCTTAAAAATAATATAATTGATATAGGCATTGGTACCCCCACAGTAAAGGGGTCTCTTCCCCTACCTATTTAATAGATCCTGTTCGAAACAGGACACACAGCATCTTCTTGCCTCGAGGTTACAGTGCAAGGGGTTAAGGTCATTAACCAGTTAACTGTGGAATTTAATTCGAAAAATCCCTCACGGCGCGGAATGAAAATCGAGCAACGACGAATATACACGTCGAACCAAATGCGACTACTATAAAAGCCAAAACCCTTGTAAAACTAAATGAGAAAGAATTACTTTTTCATTCGATAAGAATTTAACATGTACAATATATCGTAAGAAATTGTACCGTGTTGCTAATGACCTTTGATGTTGAAGCAACACTAAACAAATAAATGAAAAAAGAAATTCATTAACGTCAACCGCACCGCAATAGAGTTTCGGATCGACGAGTATACAGTTAACCGGTTAACCCCTTGCACTACGATGTATTTTACGTTTTCAGTGATCAGAACTTTTTTGTAATTCGTAATTTCCCAAGGAAACGAGAAAATTTATGTCTATTGTTGTTGGAGTTTAGTTTATAAGTGAAACAAAATGAATCTTTATTTTCTCTAGAAGGAGGGGTCGTTTATATGATCGTTTGAAGGATCGCTTGAGATATCGAATATAAAATTATAAAAATCGATTCCTGTTGGAATTTATTTTATAAATGGAACAAAATGAATCTTTTATTTTCTTTAGAAGGAAGGATCGTTTGAATCGGCTTGAGATATACATTGTATATTGTCCCAGGCATGGGACCCTCGATCCTCTGATGTTTATATTGAACTGTTGCTCTTCTGTTTCATTTCCTTGATTCATTCGGGACGTTTCTTTCGCTGTGTAAAGACGTGTCTTACGAAGTGCTGTTAGAGAACTTTTAAAATAAAATCTCCATTCTACATATTACAGAAAGAGTGTGTTTCATTGTATATACACCCATATCCCATTAATTGTATGCCTATATGTCTTCACTAGTTTTAAATTAAGAATGCCAAAATAGAATTGTATTTCGGTTCAAAGGAAACTAATAACACACATATTTATTAGACTCTGTTCAGAATCTTCATCACGAGTCAGGGTCGTGAAAGTAGTGCAAGGGGTTGAGGGAAGAAATCCATTTTGATCGTAACAGATGCAGTGTTTATTTCGCAGTGAACCGAAAAAAGTTGCCGTCTTCGGAACACGTGCCCAAAGTTCCCGCGTTGTTTCCCATCGGCAGAAATTCGGCGTTCGAAAGAGGAACCCCCGAATAAAAGAGGGAGATGGAATTCAACTCGCGTCATTCAACTCGCGTCATGCCGATTCGAGCCGTCAGATGCGCGACAGTCGTGACAGGATAGTCCGAGGGTAGAAGCAACTGGGCAAGCAGGGACTTTTTGTTCCGCGTTGTTCGCCGTTATAGTAAAAGTTTCTGTAGGCGTTCCAACATCGACGCGGTTGCGCGACGGCGACTATGTTGCAGTCCGGTTGCGCGGCCACTACGGGCGACGAAACGCGATAAGCCGAAGGATTAAATTACAAGAATATATCCTGTAACTCACCGAGAACAGGCGTCCGCCACTGTAATTTATGCGGAAACCCAGCTGCAAAACGTTGAATGGCGAACACGATAAAAGCACGCGGTTGCTGAAGCGACGTGCGCGCAATTTTTGCAGACAAAAAGCACTTTGACACGCTGCATTGTGCGGAGTCCCCGACTCTCTGTTCGTACTGGTATGCTCGTCCCGAGGGACGCCACTCTGCAATTTCCACGGGAATCTCCATCGGTTTATGGCGCGGCCGTGTTGAATATTTGTAAATATCGTTAGAATATTTTTACGCTGGTTACACTAATTGTTGCAACCTTAGCCGAGTTTTCTTCGGTCTACGCACGCGCAATAATGGCGCGGGTTTTCGTTCCGACGAACCCCGGGGCGGTGTTAAAGCGATCAAGATAGCTGACGGCAACGGTTTGCTGGCTGGCACGTTGATTGTTCCCCGGTGTTCTGATGTTTCAGCGATTAATTTTTATGGTGTTCACAAATAACAGAGGGAACGGAGGAACGCGGTTTAATTGACGGCCATTGAAACCTTTAACGCGTTCCGCAACAATAACCGCGCGCGGCAATTACAACCGATATACACGGTCTCGCTTTTCTTCTCTCTTTTCCGCCGGCTCCGTAATGGCGAATTTGTTCTACACGCAACTTCGTTCGTCTTTCCGTTATGAAAGACCCGACGGTTCACGGAATTTTCGATTTCGACGCGTCATTCTACGCGAGCCGGAATCGCGGAGATGTTTCACAGTAATTAAGAAGCGAGCTGGATACGGGCAATGAGATTGCGGATCTCTCGGTTGAATTTACATTTTCGCGATCTCTCGAAAACCCGCGCAACCCACCGATTTCGGTGAACAGAATAAAAATAGAGTAATTACTGGTAAACGATTCATGCATGGGATTAAATTAGTGCAGCAATCTTTTTACGCTTTGACGTTCGTTGCTCGTACATTATGTATATTTACATTCTGCTACATCGCATGAAAAGGGAATTTCGTTCCGGGGAATATACATAATTAATCGTTTAATAAGTTAATTAAAAAATGTTGCAAGACCGGAGGAGTTGCCATGTCGCGACATTTCAATTTCAAATGCAACCAGCGGATATCGTTAAGGTGATATCAATTAAAGATATAAGAGATTATAAAATATAATTAAATTAACCGCGCGTGCGAGTGGCAGCGAGTGCAATATGTTGCCGTTCTAATTTCACGCAGGTGCTCCGCGCGCGCGCGCGCGCGCGCGTTAATTAATATTATTTCATTCGATTTCCGAGCGCGTTTCTAGATATTACACTTTTGTATTTCGAGGATCGGTCCCCCTTAGGCTTTCACTTTGCGAAACGCGTATCGCGAAGATGAAATTTCCGACTGTCGGTTTCAATTTTCGACGAGTTAATGCGGCAATTTTCCTCGGTCGATGCGAAACAACCTATGATTTATCGCGATACTCGTTTGCAAAAATTAAAAAATCAACGCGAACCACGAGGGAACGGTGTTTATGAGCCGGCCGCGATGCCAATGTTTCGGGCTATAAATTTTTACGACGCTCGCGAAACACTATACAGAGCTACGAGTATCTTTTCCATCTAATTGTGAGCTCGTCATTCGACGCGCTTCCAAGGAAATTCTGCTTGACCTTGGCTTGCTAACGAACGCTCTGCAATTCGTAGATCTCGAGCTAATTATGCGGAAACTGTGTGATTCGTCAAAATTCACATATCGACATCATGTCTGTGGTTCTAAGGAAAAGCATGTCGCGTGTTTTCACTTTACTGGTAATGTGCCAGTAACGTTTCCTTTTTGCATTATTTTCTTGAGGCTATCCAATTTGTAAATCCCATGTTACGAAGCTCAATTAATGCGCAAGATTAAATTTTTTTTAATTGCCACGTGTGGCGTTTTTCCTTGCTGCCCAGGAATATAATTTCAGAGTCAAAGCTGCTACTCCATAGTAATTGAAATATACTTCAAGATTTATTTTGTTCCTCAGTTTTATGTACTAGAACGTTCGAAGATAGGAATTTATTTATTACACATGAATTGCAGTTGCTAATTGAAATAATGTTTCTAGTAGGATGTGCTAGATGTAAGCATTTCAAATAGTATTTTAATAGTATTTGAGATGTATCAGATGTAATTATATCAACTATTACTTCATGCATTTTATATTATTTTATGATGTAGAAATGCAGTCATTAATATCGAAACAGTTATGGCAACAATTTCATCGTGCGAATAACGGCAGGAGCTATTATTTAAAGTTATTATACTGTTCGAATCTCGTGCTGAGAAACGCACAATTGAAGTACATATTACTTATAAAATCTAATAAACACTTCAAACAGTATATCCATTAGCCAAACACTTATACTGCGGATTTTATTCATTTATGACAAAAATGAACAGTTGGAGTAACAAATACGAAACTATAAAGACAGTGGAAGAATTTGAGGATATTGTTATATTATGTATTAACTACTAGACTGCGGATTTTATGCATTCATGACAAAAATAAGAGATTCAACGACGCCAGCGTATTGGTTTTAGCTTAATAAAATAATCAAAGGAAGGAAGAAATTTTTATTTCGTTCCTGTGTCTTGCAATCGATGCAAATATTTTTTATCTTGCATAAAGATCCGCAGTCTACTTGCTAACATTTTTAAAAGAGGAAATACATTTTTACGGTTAACGTCTTCTGTCAATTTTCTTCCTTATAAATCTGGTTGTTTCGAATTAACCGATGCGACAAAATCTAAGCAACAATCTCTAAAACTATCTTTATCTTTGATTTCTTGCCTAAAGATCCGCAGTCTACTTATTACGATGTTTAAAAGAGGAAATACATTTTTATGGTTAACATCTTCTGTCAATTTTCTTCCTTGTAAATCTGGTTGTTTCGAATTAACCGATGCGACAAAATCTAAGCAACAATCTCTAAAACTATTTGTATCTTTGATTTCAGGTACAGTTTCGTGCGGCATCGAAAAGACTGCGAAAATCAGAGAGAATCGTTCGCGGAAGCTGAAGAAAGTTGAATTCGCAAGATGGCGGACAGGCCAGTGAGTCGAAAACGGAATTAATCGGCACGATTTGGAAAGTAATTAACGAAATTGCAAGATGTATGACGCGTCTGTTGCGAAAGCGGGGGCTCCGATGCAAGCGGATCGCGATAGCGGAGTAAATATTTTACGTTTAATGAGCTACGTTATAACGATTACCGAATACGCGGGGAACGAACATGGTTGCACCGGAGATCGAGGGGCAAACACCGGAACTCCATCGCAACGCCATTCTCCGACGATAACAGCCCGATATAATTACGTACAGGCATCTCTATATCAACGACGATGTTTGCAAATGCGCTTTTAAATGCGGGGCTATCCCGCGGGCTGCGGATGACGGTCGTTACATTGCAGAAAAAGGCTTGCTCATTTTTCTAATTAAGAGTTACGCCGCGTAATCTGATGCTCCCTTACCGCGAAATGATATCGCGCGCGCGCGCGCGCTTCTCCGCGTTCAAATTGCTGCGATTTATCTTTCTGTTGCTACCGACCGCCGACTCGTCGCGAACACGATCGCACATGATCGCGTGTCCCGCCGGTTAGGGGATGAAAGGCGGCTCTCTCTCTCTCTGACGATCGACCACCGAGATTCCCCGGGTGGCTTTTCCGAGAAAATCCGTTCGTGACGGACGACCGTCGCGTCGCTCGGGTCAACGACGAATAACAGGCTCCCGTTTCCGTACCGTTGTCGCAGCAGATAACGAAATCACCGCGAACGCATAATCCCATAATCCCCATGAGTACACGCACGATACACCAAATGCGAACTTCTCGTTTATGCCCCTCGAACGGACGGTTCTTCGTGAACGAGCTCCTCTCGGAAGGACCCCGTTCTACTTCTTCAGAATTCGTTCCAGAAAAGAAGGCTGCCTCAGACCGCCTAATCTACTCGAGGAGCAGTCTGTCTGCAAGGTACAGTGAATTCTCGTTACGAGTCAGTGCCCACCTCACGATTTGGAGTCAGTGGAACTACCCACACCACCGCGGATATCGGGTATAAACATTGTATCGGAGAAAGACATTGTCTCAGTCTATTTGTCACTATCGCTTAATAGTCATAGGCTCTTATGACTTGTAGACGGACATGACTCTTAGGTTTTCAGTGTGCTGATATGAAATTCACATTCAGTGTATTTGTATGAAAATGTGTAGGTATATAAATACACATTTTCCCTGTGTATTTCCAATGCGACGCTCGGCGACAACCGCAAATTTCGTCTAAGAGTCAGTCACCGGAACGACGCAACTGACTCGTAACGAGAATTCACTGTAGCTTTTCGAATTTCTCGCACAGAAAGCTGTGGATCTTTCTGGCTAGTATGCTAATGGTGTTTCTAAAGTACATAAACGTTGCTCATTTTTTCGTCCGGAAATAATAAAATTTGTATCAGATACACTCCATATTTGTTCTTCGAAAAAATTTCTGGAATTTGCAAGCTGGAGTGGGCGCCTAAAAATTATCTGAGCCGCAGTATGAAAAAGTATTTTCCTGAATTCCTGATTTGCTGAATTCAATAATCAGTATTCCATGAAAGGTTGATACGTAGACGATCTTTATGCAATTTCGCTGATTGGGAGGTTCACGGGTAAAAAGACTGAACCAAAAATGCTATTAAAAATTCTATTTAAATAATATAAATGGTTCAGCGGAGCACATGAATGTACTTGTGCTGTAAATACATAACGATCGAAGAATTCAGGTTTCCTGTTTCAACGTACGATATTTAATCTGCGCGGCGAACATTTCGATTAATAATTAGCAAGTTTGTCTAGCCAGACATCCGTACACCGTGTCTGGCGACGTATTGTGAATCGTGACGCGTGTAACGTCGCCGATTGGCACGGACGTCGATCGGTGTCACAACGAAATTGGTATCTGGGACGTGGCGCGAAAATTACGCGAGGCCGCGAGACCGGTGCGAGCGTTTAATCGGGAGCCGATCGGTGTGCACGCGTGCACGTTGCGCCGATGCAACTGCAACGGCGACCGCGACGCGGCATACGTGCGTCACGCATACGGGAAACAGAGGCCCTTAACGATCCGGGTCATCTATCGCATAACGATCGCCGATAGCCTCTCTCCCGCTTACGATCTCATCGATACCGGCCGCGGTATTGTCCCGAGGATCGATCGTCTTATCGAACTAGGTATCTCCGACGGTCACTCCCACACCTGGCCGGGCGCTATCGAAACGGGAACACGTCGCCAGCAGGCCCGTTCGCAAACCGAGGGCTCGATCTTCCCTTTATTCCCCCACTCGACCTTCTCTCCGTTCCCAAACGATCCTGGGAAGTTCTACGGAAATCCTAGATGATTTATAGACGGTGATCGTTTGACTGGAGATCTGTAAGCGAAGTAGAAATTTTCTGAGCAGAAGCGAAGTAGAAATTTTCTAAGCAGAAAATTCTAAGCGGAAATTCGACCAAGGTGTTGGTCCAAATTAGGCTACTCAACCCTTAGTATTCTAAAATTCTTCTCACTGTTTCAAATCTCCCCTGCTCACTTTTGCCATAACTGCATAAAAACCACTGTCCAGTTATCACTAGTCTGATCCTTGTGCAAAATAAAAATTAAAAACAAGGTTTCGACAAAAGTACGATTCCTGAATAATTTTAACGAGTTAAAAGCAATGTGACAGCAGTCATTATTTCTTCCAAGGTGTTCACCGTTTTGTGTATTTTATGCATTATTATGCACAATCGAAAATTAGAAATTTTCTGAGCAGAAGCAAATCAGAAATTTCCTCTGCTCTTCTCTTCGGTCAGTTAAAAATATTTGATCTGAAATATTTGAGGGGAGAATACCTAATACAATGTTTATACACACTTATAAAATTTGTATCCCGTGCATTTTTGTCTGAAATTATATCGAATAATTGCGTTATCTCATTCCCGAATGTTTTTAGCCCGATAAAAACGCAGAAAAGAATTTTTGCCAGTAGAAATATTGCACCGTGCAGCGGCTAGGTTGCCCCTAATTTATGAATCATAATTAATTAGCGCCAGGTAGTGATACTGTAAGTATCTTTCTTGGTTAGCGTATATTGCTAAAACAGATTCATAGCGTGACTAATTAATTAAAGTAGAATCCGATTATCCGAACTAAACGGGTAACAGTCACTAAAGGTGATTGTTCGAATATTAGATTCAATTTTCATTCATTTGTACTATTAAACAGTGTCGCGTATCGATCTCCTTAGACCGAGCTATTTACGCTCGAAGCATGACTACTGTAATACCACTCTGTTAACTCTTTAAATATAATATTTTCCGTTTTCAAGATACATGGAAATTCGACCAAGGTGTTGGTCCAAGTTAGGCTACTCACCCCTAGTATTCTAAAATTCTTCTCACTGTTTCAAATCTCCCCTGCTCACTTTTGCCATGACTGCATAAAAACCACTGTCCAGTTATCACTAGTCTGATCCTTGTGCAAAATAAAAATTAAAAACAGGGTTTCGACAAAAATACGATTCCTGAATAATTCGAACGAATTAAAAGCAACGTGACAGCAGTCATTATTTCTTCCAAGGTGTTCACCGTTTTGTGTATTTTATGCATTGTTGTCACATAATCGCAGTTATGGCAGGAGAAATTCTGAAACGTCTCTGAATTCCCCTGAAATTCCTCTGAAGGAATTCCCTTCAGAAATTCGCGAACGACAGGAAAGGAAGATCGACAAAAAGGAATGTTGCTGTACGAAATCAGAAATTCCGATTCCGCGAACGTAATTTGCCAAGACCGGTCGAACGGCCGTCACATTTGTCATAATCTGTTCCATCGGGAACAGTCGGGGCCAGCCGATCCACGAGATTTCCTGGTTCGTTCGCATTTCAAATTCGCGATAGATCTGCGGGGAGAATCCGCGGCCGGAGAGTCGTGACGTCCGCCGTTGGCATGCATCCTGCCCCGATAGATCGCCGCGATCGATACCAACGAAATCGTGACGTCGCGTAGATGTTTGATTCCCGTCAATGCAGAGTCCGAGTGTTTTTCACCGGCTCCGTAGATCATCGGATAAAACTGAGACGTCCCCGAGAAAGAGGTAGCCGAGTCACGACTCTCCTATTTACTCGATCATTAGAATCTTTCGATATTTCTATGGAGAGGGACATCGATCCTCTCGTGATATCGCCTGGCTTTTAAACGACGGTGAATTATTGTTCTTACCGTACGCTGTGTTCCCGGTTTTTACCTTTCCCGGGACACAAGAAGCTGCTCGCCGATTGTCCTGATCGCGATTAGAATGAACCGCGCGCGCGCCATGGCGAAACACCGCGCAGGAAAAACCTTCTGCGCACCGTCTCTCTGAAATTTTATCGCAACTGTGATTCCCGTGAAATTGCTCCACGGACTATCCCGACCGAGCTGCCATAGTTCGCGCTGCGCGGCAAACTCGGCAATATTTATTAACAACGGTCAAACTAACAAAAACACTCAACTTCAACCGGAGTCGTTCGGTACGTACAATTTTATTCCGATTCAAGACGACGCTCTTCACTTGGAAATTAGAAAATCCCTGTCATCCGAAATACGACGAAAGCCAGTCCCGAGCCATCGCCTTATATCGGAATAAAATTAGTATCAGCGAAATATTGAGTCAGAATGACTCCAACATAGGCGTAGGACTCGCAGGAGTTAAAGGATTGATATGAAATATTTAATACTAAACCTACCGAGCCTTGAGAGTAACTGGTACAGTGTTTACTTGATATATGTCCACAACACGGGAAATGGACACAACTAGACATGGACATATATCGGATAGGAGATACTATTCTTTATTATGTTCACACTCCTCGGTGTCCAAGGTCTCTCGAGCTTCGTGGCCCTTCACAGGGTATACCCTGCAGCAGTGGGGATAGTTCTGCGACTCTTATCGGCTAGGCATTTGTGACATATATAGAGTAAACACTGTACATGTTACCGTATAAAAATGATTGATTTTATTTAGACTTTTCGCGGCTCCTAGCGCATGCTCTACTAAAGATATTTATACAGTCATCCTTTATGAAATAATTTTTATTATTTCAATAATTGTAAAATAAAAAATGAGGAACTTAAAAAATGAGGCCAACTACGAGTTACCTCGTTGTTCGTTCACTTGCCATAATACGATTAATAATATTTTTGCATCAAGAAATAACATTCGTGTACACGATGATAAATTATTCGAGAAAAGTAAGAACGCGTTAAAGAAAACGAGGAACGATGCACAGGTACGCGTTCCGTTGAACTATGAAAATCGCAAGAGCGCAGGATAAAGGTTCGTGCTGCGTAAAAAAAAACATTTGCACTAATTTAAACGGGAAACACGATCGGGGAATAGATGAACGAACGCGAAGGATGAAAAGCACGCGAAAAGGGATCGTATATCTCTCGCAATCGCGATTCACGATTACCATTCCTAATTGCATCCATCAAGTAATTATGCGCGTTCCACAGTCACCCGGAGATTAAAGAGCGTTCGCGAACCGGAGATCGATTCGATTTCGAAACTGATGATCCCGACGCATTGAAATCAGCTTCGATCCGTCCGTTCGGACGCCTGCACGAGCGGCGGCTCGTTCTTTTGTTCATGGAAGAAGTCGACCGGTATGCAAATAGCTGCTTATTTAATCTTAATAACGTAACGGTTTGTTACTGGTGTCCTTATCCTGGGACTCCTATTTATAGAGAAATTGTTACTAGCTTTCCAATTAAATAAAAACAGACAGACGCGTCCTAACTTGACGAAATCAACCGCTTCCTTTCTGGAAACTTGTGATACAGATATTAACGTCCGATGTACCAGAAGATCAATTATTTTTCTTTGTTGCATAACGAATCCGAAAGGAACGATTAGGTCAACCTACGAGTCTCGTTCCACCTTTAATGGAACGTGACTAACGTTATTGTATCTATTCAGCCTTTTATCGATAAAATCCGTAGATTCGCCTTAAATTGAAGTTTTACCTTAAACTGAAGTAATGAAGTAATAAAATTGTAGTACCTGTTAAAATTCTCTTAATGTTCTCACAGTTTCATATTTTAAATATTCATTTTTGCGTGAAATCCGCAATCATTAGTCCTTTGCACTCGAAGCTATTTTAACTAAAAAACGAACTATTTCTAAATATTCTATATATTTTTCTTCACTCTAAACATTTCTATATATATTTTGTTCGTACGTACGAAAATGGTGCAACATACTCGTACAACACCGAAACGTTTATCAATTTATTACATACAAACAAATCTAACAATGCAAACACTATTTCGAATAACGATACAGCAATTTCTAATGGCGCCTTACAGTCGCCATTCGAGTGCCAACGATTAAGAAAAATACTCGTTAAAAATCTAACGTTCTTCTTAAACCGTGCACAAACATAACGAACAATTTGCGAAACATTCGAGGGACAAAATGGCGGTGCGTGCACGGCCGCCGTCCTCCCTAATCTCCGATCTGGCAAATGAAATCACCGCCGAAGCGTCAACTACGAATAATTCCTCCTCGGAATTATGTTTCCAGAGCGCATAAATCTTTCGCTATCTCCGAGCCGAACGCAGAAACCACCACCAACCCCATCGATAAAACTCCCCTACCGGATTGCGCGCGGACAGTCCTGGCCAGCGCCGATAATGGCGTCGCTCCGGCTCGATTGGCGGCCATTTCGTGCAGAAAAGTCGCGCGCGGCCATCTGCCCGGAGCGGCAACGAAACGGGTATAACCCGGTGAAACAATATTTAATTTTTGCCCCGGGGGAGTATAGCGTGTTCGCCTAGGAGGACAGAGGAATCGTAGTCGGCGAGGGACGGGGAGAGGGGGAGGGAAGGGGAGGGGAAGGGGAATACGGGAGGAGAAATGCCAGAGGCGAACGAGAGCGAGATTCGAGTCCAGGAAATCGCTTTGCGAGGCACGAGTGGCAGCCGAGCAATACGTGCCCGCCGTTCATTGTCCGTCCTTCCGTCCGTCCTCGCGGTCTTTCACGTGATTATTTTTACCGGTTCGCGGGCACAATGAGCGATTTCTAGCCGGTCCCATTGTTCCCCTCCTCCCCTCCCCTACCACCGGTCGAGAGACGCGTTGCGTTTTTTGCCGATGCCCGGCCCTAGCGCCCACTTGCACGGACAAGTTAGCAGGAATTTATTTCCTGACGGTGTTCCCAGGGACGGCTGCCTCTCGGTGTCGACGATCACTATTTCTCTCGCCCTCCACCGAAATTTTGTTAACCATTTCGCCCTACGATTCATCGCGCAGCGATCAGTACTCTGTCGCTCGCCATTTCTTAGAAGAAGAAGAAGCAAGTTTATGTCTCCTGTGTATGTTAGAAAAATTGGTAAGAACTGCCCTTTTCCAAGGTTCTGGGGTAAGTGCCGTTCATCACAGTCCTCTTACCAAAAGGCATAACCTTCCCCACTCCGTGGCCAGATCCTTCAGGACAAAGTGTCCCTTGTCTTTGGCAATACGACGTCGGGTCGCTTGCCTTTTCTAAACATCCTCATCTTCAATGAACAGTCAACGCTTAGACAATCGATAGCTGTGAGACCCAAATCGGTCATCAGCCATCGCGTCGCCTGCTGCCAGGACTGTTTAGTTTCACGGGCCACAAACATTGTAAAGCCCTGCCATAAATCTGTCAAGGAATAAACATCCCTTCGGCCATTCTACCCAAGACCTCTCGTTAAAAATGCGTTGACGCTAACATGTGTTAGTAACGGCTACGTACAGTGGTCACAATTAATATTCGGACACCCTCTATAATGACACGACCTTCCGAACCCCTTGCACTTTTATTTTATGCACTGTTATTTTGTGATTGTAATGATTAGAAACGAAATCGTTCGGAATTTCGTAGAAGAGAAAGACGGTTTATGTTTATCGTTTGCCTACGTTCTCTACGACGGATACATTGTATCAACTATAATAATAAAGTAGAGTTTTATTTCGGTTTAAACGTTCGGCGCCAGGTCAGCCATATTTGGATGACGGAATTATTTGTGCAGGTTTTAAAATGAATTTTTGCGTTGACAGATTCGTTGTGCTAAACTTGATCGGGATCTGCAGCGTGCGTAAAAGTTGGAGGATTACTCGGTATCGTACATTGAATTTTTTGCAATTTTTAATTCATTAAATAACCTACTTTGATGTTACGGAACTTTTGGGGTTTGTAGTTTGGCGATCAAAGTGTTAATAGGCTTCTCAATAATTGTGATGTTCCAAGTGGAAGCTTAGAAATCTTCTTTTATACAATAATCCCGAAGGAGATTATTAGATTTAATTTAATTCATTAAATAACTTACTTTGATTTTATGGAATTTTTGGGGTTTCTAGTTGGCCGTTCAAAGTGTTCTGTTCAGAATCTTCTGACAGAATATCTGACTCGATATTGCAGGGGAAAATCGAACCAAACGCCTTCAGTTATTTAACGTCTTACAGCAACAATATTATTTTAAACGAAAAGATAGAAGCGTCAAAACAAATAAAGAAGTAAAAAGAAAATTCGCACGACAAAGATCCGCAATTTATTCGTAACATTTGCATTTTAAAATCGGACATTTCGTGTGCAACTAATAGTAAGTAGAATCGGTAGGTCATGAACAGACACGTCATTCCTGAATCTTCAAACTCGATTTTCTCGAAAACGCAGCCTCGAAAGACGAACGTTATGAACAAACGTTATTGCACGCACTCGGATTGCTTTTTAAATGTAGAATCGCCCCATTCTGAGTTGAACTGTATAACAACGTTTCAAATTAGTCCGCCGAGTGACTAATTACCTCCTGCTTCGAATTGAAGAAACGTTTCGATATTCTTCGAGCACAAGATCGCGCAAGTCCAGGAACAAAGCAAAGCCGGACACTCTCGCGCTGTGCACCTAGGCGAGCGTGTCGTATTCGCGTACGTCCGTTCAAGTTTTATTGTCCAATAAAGCCGTAAAAAAGTGTCCGCATAAAACGCCTGGCCAACGAGAGAACAAAATATAGGATTACCGCGTGTGTGCACGCGCGCACGTCTCACCGTTCTCGCGGGTTCTATCGGTGGTTGCACGTAGCCCGTTTTAATACCTGCAGCTGTTATTTTTACGAACCGACGTGTCCCACACCTCCGCCATCCTCCCACCGTTCGTGCAGGTTGCATAAAATCTAACGAGATAAAACATCCCGGGGATAATGTCACTGAACTGCTGGATACTAATTATAGGGCCGTTATTAAATAATCGCGGCTCGGATGCCGCCCATTAAACCGCTGCTGACTTTACGACGACTGTATGTCACTGAAAGTGCATAAATAAACCAAGATAAAATATGAATCGCGAGTTGCCGGCGTACACTGAAATACTGAACGCGCCGGTTGTCTCTCTGATCGCCGCGAGAGCGAGAGCGAGAGAGAGAGAGAGAGAGAGAGAGAGAGAGGGAGGGAGAGAGAGAAATTGAAAAGAGAGAAACAGGATCTTTTCGTCGTATCATCGGGACGGTATTTAATCATCGGACTATGGATTTCACTGTGTACAGAAATCGTTCGTGAAGTATGTGCAGAAATTGAGCCATTTGATGCGAAAATGGTGGAAGTCGAAACGGTTAATCATTGGATAATGAATTCTATAAAACACAATAATATCGAATGATGCTGCGTACGTCTTGCGCAGGCCACGCTGAAATTATATTACGATTGTTTTATTTAACGACGAGCCAACCCTCGAGATGTGCCGTTAAGCCGAACAGACAATTATTGACTTACACCACTTTTCCGTTAAACGGCTGAATTGGTAAAGAACTGTGTACTGTTTTTCAATGGAGCATGAAAAGTGCAGATTTTTCAGAGTATACAAGCATTGTTGAAGAGGCATTCCAGTTTTCAATGCATTTTTGTAGGAATTCTTTGCAGAACCATCCGACTTTTCGCATTGCGATTCTGCACACACATTTATGGGTGCTTGTAGCGTATAAATTGTATATTTATTAATACTAGAACTACCAAGCACAACTGGCATATATTGCCTTGTAATAACAACGAAATTGTCTTTGGGTAAATTTTGTTTAAATTTCTACTTCGATAGAGAAGTTTATTGACACTAAACCTACCAACCACAAGACATATAAAACTGAAACGACTTGTAGAAGGGAGAAGATTGAGCTTACTTAAACTTTGTACGATTTTTATTATAATATCTGCTTGAATAAACGTTCTCATAGGAAACCGGTGTCTTTTAACCGTGGTAGGTTTAGTGTTAAAACATTTTCTCATGGAAACATATTTACAATTTCGATACTTCTAAACGAAATAATTCGGAGCACGTCATTTTCACTCCGGTAGTTACGGTGTTAAAATATGCTCAGTGTCGCCGACGATTCCGGTTCTTCTGTGGCCGATCACCGAAGGAAACCGAAGAAGAAATTAATTTCTCAATGCACACACCCGGAATGTCCATTAAACAATTATGTGCCATGTTTTCAACGAAAAGCGCGGATTTCACAGCGTGTAGAAATCGAACAGTGCAGATTCTCGCAGCATGCCGACAATTTAAAAAAATAATTGCGTACTGTTTTCCAACGGAGCACGAAGACTGCAGATTTGTATGACAAACAGAAACTATCGAAGAATTGTGTACCGTTTTCCAACGAATCACTTGGAGTGCAGATTTCGCAATACACAGGAACAGTTAAAGAATTGTGCATCGTTTCTGAGCGGAGCGGATGGAGTGGCTTGCAGGATAGTTGATTGAATGAAATAATAATTGCACCGTTTGTAGTTTGAGAGGCGAAAGAGCTCGATTAAGCTGGTAAAGTGAGCCGAGGAGGAGATCGCCGTTAGTCCTCGCCTTTTCGAACCGAAATCGTTCCGCCAATAGATTAGCGAGGAGACTCTTTGACGGACACGACGATTGGCAATTGATATAATCCCCGGCGAGAGATCGCCGATTCCTTTTCCACGGAGCTCTGCGTCCTCGGTGATTCTTCTAAGGCGATGGTTAACTGGCTTCCTGAAACGGGGAATTATTCTTGGAGCGCGACGGAGTGGCGGAGCGTCGTTAAAGTCTCACAAGAAAATGCTAAATAGGTCTTTGAACCGGTATAAACGAGCTCTGAAGGATCCGATAACAGTCCTCAGCTTAGAGCCGTGAAGTGGACGCGCGGATGCGAGAAATCGTCTCATTGCCGGGCGCTTTTTTTACTTTCATCCTCTCGAGTGCCGCGATACCACGGGAAAAGTCGCACCGTTCGGCAAGCGGCGCGTATTACAAAACACGCCTGTGTTTCAACTCGTCCGCGAGCCTGACCGTCACTCCGCCAATTACTATAACGAACTCGCCCCGATCTCGATCGATCCGCGATTTTAATCTGTCGTGCCTCGAATCTGCCGCGCCATTTTTCCTTCCTCAATTTATACGCATTGCCGATTGCCACATTAAACCACTTTGTATATTTTCAGATAACTTGTCAGCAACCATTCGCTTCAATGAGCATTAATCTGATTATTCAATGTTGCACGTCTCTTGGCGTTACAGTCTTTACTCGATACACGTCGCGAATATCTCGCCGATAAAAGCTCAGAACTGTCCTTTTTTATCTTCGGCAGTGTATCGAAGAATAGCACCTCCTCGCCGATATATGTCCCTGGGTAGACCCCTGTTGTGGATATATATCGAGGAAACATTTTGTCTTGATTATTTAAAATTGCTTGACTCTCGAGTCAGCAATAGTTTGATTTTTTCAAGTAAATTTTTTCCCGATCCTTAAGTCTGCATTTGATTATTTGAGATAAATTGTTTGTCTCTTATGTCAGCGTTAATTTGATTATAATGGTCGCAAAGTATTGATATTGATTCCAACATCGAGAGAACGTTTCTTGAGTGTTCGTTTCTGACGAAATACACGACAGTCGGATTTTAAAAAGAAAGAGGACAATTTATTATTCAATAGCCTTGTTTTTTGACGCGTTCAAAAAATCAAAATAATTTGATCAACACTGCAACTGTCAAGCATTAAACGCCACTGATAGAATATCACTTTGTAAGAATGACAAAATTGGAGTGCTTGAATGAAGAAGTTTATCAGAAAACATTCCTATAGTTTCAATAAATGTGAGAGACAAAATTAGAAACGGGTCATTCTAACCTAGAGTAGTTTCTAATATCGTATTTAGAAAACGAAAATGAATGACGACGATGTATTGCGATAGAGATGCGAACAAAACAAAGTGTAAAGAAAAAATGGAAAATGTAATGAACATTTATGTCACCCGCGTACGACCGATGCGGAAGCGATCCCGTTACCATCCCTCGGGACACGAGAAGCGTAGAAATATTTGAAGGAAGCCGGTGGCAAACGAAAGGCAATAATACGATAATATCACGAAGATGGCAAGATAAATGGGCTCTGATAACAGGTTGTTAGTCGGCTGTCCCCGCAAATCCTCCCGAAAGATAAAACGGGGTCGATCAGTGCTGCTTAACTGCTAATTGACAGCGTCCGATGGTAAAAAATGTATTCGTATCCGCGGAATAATGTCCTATTAGACGTTAAACGTTCCTTTTCCAGTCTTTCGACGTGCTGGCGGAGTTCCGAGAGCCCGGCTTTCGTCATTCGCGGGGCCCTCGCGTTCGTGCCGCTGTATATTTCAGTTCTTTTGCCAGATAACGAGAAGCAGAAACCATTAGCGGGGAACGGTTTTGAATGTTGCAATGTTGCGAGATCCGGCCGTCGTCGCCGTCGTCGTCGGACTTTATCAGGTGTAAATTTTCAAAGTAAATGGTTGATTATTCGAACGCGCCGCGCAATCTTATCAATGAAACGCCGTCGGACAGAATAACAGCGTAACAATTATGGCAACGCCCGGACGATAAAACACGTTTTTACGAGCTCGTTATACGAACGCTTAAGCGGCACCGTAACGTAACAATAAACAGGATTCGGATTATTGGATCGTTTGTGGTAAAGTGTAATAAGAACTGCCCCGAGTTCCTCGTAAAACGCAGATTAACTGCGAAATAATCTAATAAGATCGATTCAGCCATTTTGGAATCGCGAAGCTTCCAAACTTTCGATAATTTACGACTCTCTGTAAATTAATAGCATACGTAACACTGTAAATATTCCTTTTCACAGTGATATTTATATACACGTCGCGGTTCAACCTAGACTCTAAATTAGACTATGTACCTTCACATTTTGTTTGTCCCAGCGTTTTCTCGATATATGTCAAAATACGGGACATATACCGGTTAGGAGATACTGTTAGTACTGTTCTTTGATCCACGCCGAACGTAGAAAAGGACAGCGAAGGGTTATACCTCGCGGTAGTGGTGGGGAGAGTTCTGGGACTTTTATCGACTAGGCATTTGGGACGTATATAGAGAAAACACTGTATTGTATGACCTAGGTCTCTGAGGAAACTATTTTCAGTATTTTAGTGCTCCTTGCGAGTTCTAGGCCCATGCCGGAGTCATTTCTGACCCACGCCGATATTTCACTATATTTTTCCTTCGATATAAGGCTCGGGACCGGCTTTCGTCGTATTTTGGATGAAGAACAAGAAGAGGGGATAGAGATTTTCTTATTTCGAAATAAACAGCATCATCTTCTATCGAAATAAAATTGTACAAATTGACGGTACAATTTTCGAGGTTATCCCCACCGCTACGGGTCACGAATGACTCAGGCATAGCGCACGGAGGGTTAATAATTGGTGCAACGTTAATTGGTCGACTGTCTTGCCAGTGACGTGAAAGTGACGTGTTCCTTGCAATACTATTCTTCGCGGAAAATATCAAATTTACACGAAATAATTTTAGAACTCTTTTAGACTTTAGATTGTTTATTTTTCTCTTTTTAGAATTATAGAAAGAATTTTATAACGTTACGAAAAACGGACGCTGTCTACCGTTGTGTCAAAATTATACAAAATTGAACTAGGTTTATGAAGTTAACAGTACTTAAATTATTCCAGAATCTAATAAATATTTTTAGATGTTACTTAATTTTTGCGGGGTGGAAAAAGAGATGAGACGAAGAACACCGAAATTTTCGTGGTTTGCGATTCAATGCAGGATCAATTGGCCAGGACAAGGATAACGTTGGGCAAACAATGGCGGCTTGTTACGGGAACGAATCCTCCGAAACGTTTGCATAATAGGCATTAATGAATAAACGGACGGAGCCGACGGCGTCCGGATTCAGGATTCGGTTTTCAAAATGAATTATGATAATGCGCCGGGACGGGACGGGTGCTGAATGATTCGTCGGGATCGATGTCCATTCTGTTTCGTTCAATTTAAACTTCATTCAGAGAACGATCGTGTTCTCTTACCTTGAAACGTCGACCCCGTCGATTTCGGCCTCGAACGAATAAAACGGTCGATTGACCAACTCGTCCCGCGAACCGTGTGTTACAAATTCTTATTGTCCGTTCTTCAACCCTTGGTTCGACCGGGTCACTTTTGATCCACTTTTGTACGACGGAATTGTGCGAACTGGTTCTGCCGAAATTCATGCTGCTCGCGTTCTTTTTCTAGTTTCTGATCGGTTTGCTTGACGGCGACCATTTCTGCTCTTTGTTAGACCTCGAGAACTTTTTTGATTGCCTCTTGTTGCACGGTCTGAAACATTTCGAACAAATAGTAACTTACAGGAACATTCTAGTCTGTAGCAACGCGATCTGAGGATCATTTCGCCTGGTTTCGGTTTCGAAAATATTCTCTTTTTAGAAATAAAAGTTTAGAGTTAAAATTAAAATTGAAATTAAAAGAAATTAAGGACTATTATCTCTGGCGAAAATTATTCGATCAAACGAGTCAAGCGCCTTTCAATTACAGTTATTTTCATTCGCAATAAAGATTTGTCTTTGCGATACTAAAACTCGTCATATGAAGTGAATATAATTATAAAAATGAATATGTTTATCTTCTCTGCATAAAAGGACAAAAATGTGTTGATAAAAGTTGCTATTGGTCTCGAAGAAAATGCGAGAAGGAGTTTTTTACAATTTTTATGTGGTCCTACATAAGAAGAAATACATTTCGGAGATGCGTATCAATATTGATGAAAATTTCCGAATATGTACAATTGACACAGACCAACAAAACGTATTTTTGCAATTTTCAATATACAGAAAAATTGTAAAGTGAAACTTTTAGTATTTCCTGTGTACTTTTGACCAATTGCAATCTTCCCAAAATTTCGTTCGCGTCACGTACTTCTCGTAAAAATTCTAGTGGTACGGTCCAGAATTAACACTACATTTACGGGACCCGTCAAAATGACGGATTCTAATATTTTAAAATTACGAATATTGAGATTGTAAAAATGTATCCATGAGCAATTATTCGACAAATTGATTTCTTCGGGTATATATTATTTAAAAAATGGCTACAAACTTTGATCGGAAACATCCATGTTATTTTTATAAAATAATGTGAAATAGTCATTTTCAGTGCTCCGTAAACCTAGTGTTAGAAAAGTTATCGTGCTTGTTAAAGTGTGCGAATATTACTGTGTCGCACTGCTACTCACTACTACTCACTACGCACTATTACTTTATAGTAATAGGTGTTCCATAGCGTTCGGTATTTCTATTTGATTTGCTTCGAATGGGAACAGACAAGCGTCATCTTTTGCTGACAAACAGGATGGACTCGGACGCATATTCGGCGATTCCTTCGGGGAACGTGTAATTGTAGAATCGAGAAGAAAGCGGCCGTTGTTGTATCAGTGTGGACGTATACTTGAGAAACGGGACGCGGATATTTTACACAGCGCGGTTTCTGTCTCCGTCGCGACGCGGATACGGTACAGATTGCGTTTCAGCCGCGAGTGATATATTAGTGCGTTGCTAATAGTGATAAGTTACTGCGGTTCGGTCCATAAATTGGAAACAGTGGATACTAATTTCGTCGGTCGGTGTACCGGATATTTTATCGGTACACTTACAGCCACCAACGTGGCTATCCGGAATACCATTAATACGGATTGGGTCTTAATTTATTCGCCAGCGCAATCTACAATTAGCATTCGTTTAATAAACCAGGACGGAATTCTCTCCCCGACGTTCTCCGACTTTTGTGCACACGTTGCATGCAATTTTCAGAAAATGGGAATTCGTACGAAGATCCGTAATCTAATCATGAAGATATAAATTTTGATTTTATTCGGGGAAATGATTGAGGATTTTCATAAAATCCTCTGCAAAAATGGGAATTCGTACAAAGATTCGTAATCTAATCATGGAGATATGAATTTTCATTTTATTCTGGGAAATGATTGAGGATATTCAGAAAATCGAATACAAAAATGGGAATTCGTACAAAGATTCCTAATCTAATCATGAAGATATGAATTTTCATTTTATTCTGGGAAATGATTGAGGATATTCAGAAAATCGTATGCAAAAATGGGAATTCGTACAAAGATTCCTAATCTAATCATGGAGATGTGAATTTTCATTTTATTCTGGGAAATGATTGAGGATATTCAGAAAATCGTATGCAAAAATGGGAATTCGTACAAAGATTCCTAATCTAATCATGGAGATATGAATTTTCATTTTATTCTGGGAAATGATTGAGGATATTCAGAAAATCGAATACAAAAATGGGAATTCGTACAAAGATTCCTAATCTAATCATGAAGATATAAATTTTCATTTTATTCTGGGAAATGATTGAGGATTTTCATAAAATCCTCTGCAAAAATGGGAATTCGTACAAAGATACGTAATCTAATCATGAAGATATAAATTTTCATTTTATTCTGGGAAGTGATTAAGCATTTTCCTAAAATCCTCTTTAAAAATGGGAATTCGTGCAAAGATATAAAAATAAAAAGATTTAAATTTTCATTTTATTCTGTGACACGATTAAGGACAAAAAATTGTAAAGCACTTCGACTTGCACGGTCAAGTGAAATTTTATTTTGCGTCGTTCCGGAAAGATATCGAGCTTGCAGTGTCGTAAAGCTTCAAAATTGCAACGCGTAAAAGTTTAATCGTGTCTACTAATACAGGCAGTGTTAATAAAATGATTCCACCCTATTACTCGCTCGAACGTCCGATCGTGATCTTGGGAACCTGTTCGGATCATTTCTCGATTTCTGAATCGAGTTCTCGGGCATAAAACGCGAAACGAAATTCCACCGGTGATAGCGCCGGACGTGAGAAAAAGATTCTCTCTTATCTTTCGCGCGGCTTCAGGGGTCTGTCGTTGGCCGAAATCATATCAGCCGATACATATCAGCTGGTGTAAAGTTTCCTCGGCTTCTAGCTGAATCGTCGAGGCCGTGGCGATCGTAAAGGAACCGTAAAATCCTTGGCGTGTTTACAGCCAATAGCAATTTTCCCAGTCAATGTGGGCTAATATCATAAATAGTCCCTTTCACGTTTTACGATAATTCGCCGGCCGCAATCCGTTCCACGTTGCGAGTCTCCGTGGCGTGCGTCAGCCTAAAAACAGCTTTGTAATCCTAACATGCACACCCCCGCTTGCAAATCACCGAACGCCTTTGCAATATTAATCGCGAGGCTCGCGAATATGGCAAACTCTCTCTTCACCGGAACGGTGTAATTGCGAAAAATGCAGAAATATTTGTCATTTTTAACAAATATTAACACCTACTGTTATTTAACGGACCACGGACTTCTCGCTATAATTCGTGATCTTTAGGACTGTTCACGGCTTTGTTTAACAATTTTTTTAAGCATCTTTTTGCGGGTATTTCCTAACAGTCGTTCATTGAACCCAGACCAATGTTCAACACTTGAATGAATTGAAATGAATTCTCGGAGTATTCTCCACGGTGGTGGGGATAATCCCGCGACGTTTATCATCCAGGCCTTGGCGACATATGTAGAGAAATCAGCGAATTGAGTTCGACGCGGATCCACTAAAATTTATTATTATTAATTCTGTAATTATTAACACTGGATTTACGGGGCGGTAAAAGTGACTGTTTCACATTGCGTTTTAAAAATTAACAAAATTGTAGTTTCTTAGATTTTCAGCCGTTTTTATTGTAATATGTGCTCAAAGAAACGAATCTGTTGAACAATTCTTCACAAGTGCGTCCTTGCACTGTTAATAATTGTAAATTTACAAATCTCGAGTTCTCGTAAATCTGGTGTTAATAATATAACTATTTGCGGGTTTTGATGAAATTTTACTGTGTTTCTATTTACAATTTCCACAGAGGAGTTTCTATTTGCATTTTCCATTGAATGTAAATGTAGTTGAATACATTCTTACATTTTAGAATACATTCTTACATTTTAGAATACATCCCGAGGGTCCACTCGGGGATTAAAATTATGTCGTAAACAAACGGCTTAATGGAAATTGACAGAGTTGGTGGAATGGGTGGCAAAGATTTCAGACCAGTTGTAGGAACCGGTAAAGCGAGGAGATCATGCTACGAACATGTCCCAAGGAAAGGATTAAATCCCTAGATAGGAGTCTCGGGGAACATCTTGGAAAATGCAGGCAACTTCCAGCGGATCGCGACGACGCATCGCAGAGAGATAACGACGCCACTCGAGCACAGGTGAAAGAAAGTTCAGGTGTTACCGGCAGCGATGCAACAATTTATGGCTAATTATTTCCTCGGGTTGGCGGGCGGACGCGATAATGCCGCGATTTACTGCGATAATTCATCATCGCGGCGCCAATTCCGACTCGCGACGGGGGGAAACCGTTTCTATGAAGACGTTCCGGGAACTAATTAATAATAAAAGAGTCAATCGGGAACGCGAGGCCCGTAAACGAATTGACCGCGCGCGACCCGTGACCCCACGCTGGAATTCCAATCATCGACAATTCATTCCGTCGATTCTTTGTACAGGGTGTTTCCGAGAATCTCTGAATTCAAGCAATCCACCAAAGGCGTCTTCGGAAAACCGTATCTTCGATAATCGTCCAGATTTTGTAACGGAAAAAATGGCGAAAGGAGGTTGCAAGTGTGCTCTTTCAAGCAGAGAAAGATTTGTCGCCATAAGTTTGTCAGGTTCCTCGTGAAAAATTCTCAAAAATCAACTTCCTCTGAACACTAGTCGCACCTCCGTAGTCGAATACTTACGGGTATTTCGGGAATTCTTTTAGAGGGTGATCAACAGCGGATTTTTAACGCATAATAAAAATTAGGCGATACCAACGATAAAACGTAGATATTTAAATCTTAAATAATTTTAGCGAGCTAAAAAATAATGCAACTTTATAAAAATGTTAAAGATACAGTGACGAAACTAGGAACTTGCAGGTATTTCGGGAATTCTTTTAGAGGGTGATCAACAGCGGATTTTTAACGCATGATAAAAATTAGGCGATAACAACAATAAAACGTAGATATTTACATCTTAAATAATTTCAGCGAGCTAAAAAATAATACAACTTTACAAAAATGTTAAAGATACAGTGACGAAACCAGGAGCGTTCGAAGAGGAGCTTCTCTCAATCTAAATGATCATCGCACGAACAATTCTACGAGCGTAAAAATATTGTAAAATTCGTCGGGGTTTGGAACGAACTGTGGGAAGAGTCGTTGAAGCGAACGTCGCTGAAAACAGCAGTAACGCAGGGTAGCCGAACCATGGAATCCGTTCGCGATCGATCGTTGTTGTTACGCTTCCTCCGGCGAGGGGGTATTAAACCCCGGCGCGGTCGAATAAATAAATAAATAATTAAACGGGCGGTTACGTAACGGAATTTCATAAAGCGAGGCTGCCGCGATAAGCGAGCATGACCGGGTCCGAAGACAAAGAGTTTCCCATGCGAGGTGAGGCGGTTGGTTTTTTCAGCCGGTGGCCAGAGATAGACACTTCCACTTCCTCCACCTGACAATGGAACGCTTTCAGCCGGAGAGTGTGCCGGATAATTCATGTCGGGCCGAGCAATTAAGACCTAACCCACGCGCACTCTTCGCTTCTAATTATCCTGCTTGACGCGCACACCGCCGACGACCGCCTCGCGGGATCGGAACCATTATCAACTTGGGAGAGAGGATAAGGAGAGAATAAGGAGAGGAATCGCTATATAGGATAGGACACAAAACCGCCTTCTAGGCTGCGCCAGGCCGAGAGAGAGAGGGAGGGAGAGAGAGAGAGAGAGAGAGGAGATCATCCGGCAGATTGCATTTCATTTCGAGGCATCGGATTTCAGGCCCACGTCCCCGTGTCCCCGCGATTTCATTACCTGCTAATTGCTTTACTGAAAGCTCTGGGACGCCGAGTAATTTTCCCGCGGCTGGCGTAACCGATCTGATACCGTCTTCTAGCTCGAATAAAAACCCTCATAAATATTTGTCTACTAACGGCCGCGCCGCGCCGCGCCGTGCCGCTGCACACTTCTACGGTTTCGTCCAGGTATGTACGTAATCCGCTTTTCGGTATCGCCGCCATCTTTACTGTCTGTCCCGGCGCTCGCCTTTTCGCTGCGATCTGCCCGATGTCGCTGCAGATCGTCGCATTCCGCACGGGCATTATTCCAGTTCTCCTGATCGCCGCTTCGAGTACTGTGCGTTTGCAACGTGGAAAGCGTTATCGAAATCAGTATGTCAAGGTATACGTGATAATCGACTACTCTGTGGAAAAATGATGGTAGAAGCCTGGACGATTGTTGCTGCTCGTCTGATAGATTAATTCGTGGTACGATGTACAGTGTGTCCCGCGAACTCTGTCTACGATTGGTTGTTTCAAACAATACGAGAAAATGTTGCTTACGTTGCTTAATGTTGCTTAATGTTGCTTATGTCGGCCTGCTGTTAGAGTTTCGGTGTTCTTCGGTTTTTGAAACAATTCTGAATTGATCGCGATCGTATAGGAATTAGGAAAGCTCGGATGTGGGTGTGGTTTTAGGAAGGTGTGTATGATTGGTTGAGGGATGTGTTTTTGGAAGGGGTTGAAAGCGGTGGGAAATTAGGAAGAGTGGGAGTAGAAGATAAATTTATTTACAGGCGGCTAACTATGTAAAACTATATAAATCTAGGTACTAGAATGGTTTACAGTTCAGCATGTGCCGAGTTTCACTCGGATTTTCCACTACGCTAAATTATGCTAGGTTTTTCATGGCGGTCATGGTCATTACGCCGCGGATGGCTAGTTAGTTGACCTTCACGGTCGTACAGATGTCCCTTCGCAGAGGGTTTTCACGACGGAAAACAGATGTTGTAAGGTTTAAGAAACTACAAAATATGGTAAAAATGATATTCTTGCGAGCGGAGGCGGGTAGAGATACAGAGGTCATCTTCGTTTTTTAAATAGAATGTCCAATTCTTTATACTCGTTTTCGTTAGATTGGCGTATTCTGAGTATAAAGGTACTGAAAAGTGTATTTGTCCTAAGACTGACCTTTTCTGTACTCATTTTCAGTTCAATTAATTGATCGACATTTCCCCAAAGCATTTGTTCTGAGTATAAAGGTACTGAAAAGTGTATTTGTCCTAAAACTGACCTTTGCTGTACTTATTTTCAGTTCAATTAATTAATCGACATTTCCCCAAAGCATTTGTTCTGAGTATGAAGTTACTGAAAAGTGTATTTGTCCTAAAACTGACATTTTCTGTACTTATTTTCAGTTGAATTAATTGATCGACATTTTTCCAAAGCATTTGTTCTGAGTATAAAGGTACTGAAAAGTGTATTTGTCCTAAGGCTGATCTTTGCTGTACTCATTTTCAGTTCAATTAATTGATCGACATTTCCCCAAAGCATTTTCTCTGAGTATAAAGGTACCGAAAAGTGTATTTGTCCTAAAACTGACCGTTGCTGTACTCATTTTCAGTTCAATTAATTGATCGACATTTCCCCAAAGCATTTGTTCTGAGTATAAAGGTACTGAAAAGTGTATTTGTCCTAAGACTGACCTTTTCTGTACTCATTTTCAATTCAATTAATTGATCGACATTTCCCCAAAGCATTTGTTACAATGAAAATTCCGGAAAATCTGACTAAACCGAATCTTGTCGTTTCCACGAGGCAACGTTCACGCGCTTTTGCCGCACGGTGCGTTTAGCTAATGAAAATGTGAATGGATGAAAACAGACCGTCGATAACGCAGCAGGGGTAAACCGACAACATGGAAAGTGGCAGAAAGCGTGGTAGCAGCTATCGTTTCCTCGAAGATAAAGAAATGTTTCGCGAAATCGATCCAGGCTTGCTATCGATTGATCACGGCTTGTCCGATAACCGGTGACAATTTTATCGACGAGCTCGAGACCCGGTGTAATCTGTCAACCGTTGGTAAAAAAAAGTCTGAACGCATTGCGGAATCGGTTACACGGATAAACATAATGTTTTCCGGCATGGTGGCGCGCGCTGCGACCAACGCAACCGAGGGGGAAAAAAAAAGAAGGAGCAGCGGACGTGATCGATTAAACGACTCGATATTTGACCATGCTCGGGGTAGATTATTCCGATAGAAGTCTCTCTCTTTCTCGAGTCACTTACGGTGCCACGTATACATACAAACATGCACGCCGGTTCCGCCCGACGCGCTGACAAAAGGCGTACACGTAGGCAACCGATCATGCATTGCCCGCGCGGTGTTTTATTCGCTACCTACGAGCGGGCGTGTACGTACCCGACTGCCTACTCAATAACCAGACAGCATCGATTAATAAAATAACAATAAAACACTGGCTGCCTACCTGAATCGCATATACGTAAAAGAGCCAGCCGGCGCGTGATTCCGGTTCTCGTCGCATGGCCCCCGGGGGCCCTCTCGCTCTCTAAAGCGCCTTTTACGAGCGGTTTCAGACCGCGATCGCGATTCCCAATGTTCATAATTCGTCGTAGTCGCCCGCCAGGACATTCCCGCTTTTTTACCAGAATTTTAGGCGTCGTAAATTTCCGCGAAACGCGTGGGCGCGGCGAACGGATTCCCCGGGCTCCGAGCGATTACTTTCTTTCTTCGATCGACCAGAAAGTTTAGAAACTCTTTCGGCTTTGTGGCAAGCCGCGGAATCACGCGTGAATATAACCGTGAGAATTCACGGTGACCGGGTCTCAATTCCCAGCGAAATTTCACTCTCGAATCTCCTCCTTTCCAATATTTATCTATTTCCATTAACCCTTCGGCACTAGAACTACCGAGCAATAAATACAACTGATGCCCTCCATTGGTTCGTAATAATAACAGGACTAACATGTGCTTCGATGAAGAAGTTCATTCACAAATTTCTGACGAAAACGGTTTTATAATTTCGGTAATCTTGAAAGAAAAAATTAGGAACCCGTCATTTTTACTTGTTTTAGAAAGTGCTAGTGTTCGGCCTTTACCGTTCCAGCAATTATATATGAAAATAGGGAGTTCAATACGCGTTCCAGAATTTTTTCAGATTTTTCGAAAGCCCAGAACTGGAAAAGAATTACTCATATGCTGGTAACTTATGTACAGGATCATTTAGGAATAGAGAAGGCGCATGCTTCATAACCTAGCAACGACGTGACATCGGAAATGTTATGTTCTCGTTTAACACGAATTACGATCATACGGTGGGAGGTGTTCGTCCACTGGACACGTCACGGGAATCGATGATTAATCGCCAGACACCAAGCTGTGGTAGATCTAAGTTGCTCCGTAGATCGACGGTCGACACTTTTTGCGATTCCTGGCAGGCGGTTTCCCTGTCGCAATTCACTTCGTCCGCTCTCGCCGGACACCGCGAACGAGGCAACAGGCGGAAACATGAATTACCTGAAATCCATTTTACCCGACTGCTTCGAGTTTCCTCTGTGAAAGGCTCGTTTCCCGGTTTCAGAACATTATCGACCGCCCTCCGGTGAACGGGACGAAAAAGATATATCCGAGCTTGCGAAAGACGGCGATCCGACGAAAAAGGAGAACGACGGCAGGCTGCACAGTCTGGACAAATTATAGGGGAAAGATTGGCAATTGGAACGACCTACAAACTTGCCAAAAGTAGAGCAATTTGTTATAAACAGAACAGAGGAAGTAATACATAGTTGCATCCATGCGGTGCAGTTTATGCGTGAAAGCTACATTCTTGAAATGCTATGCAATACTGTTGGCTTACGTAAATATTTCCTTAAATTCCATAAGATCCCTTTCTCAACATTTCGGTATGGTCACTGACCGAGAAAAACCCTTCCTTAAAATTGGTTGGGTGGTCAGTGATCAATCAAATCCTTCTTTAAAATCTTTCCGTGGTCACTGACCGAAATGTTACACTTCAAAAGGGTCTTTGCGGTCAGTGACCAAGAGAAAGCAGTTGTCGTCGCCTTCGCTTGGTCACTGACCGAAATATTGCATATTGAAAACGTATGAAATGTTAACGTGAAAAGACGAATGCACTGTTTTTTCGCAGATATTGGCTCGATACAACTGTTGGTTTTCCAGCATACTGTACGTACACCGTACGTGTACGGGGCCGGGAAATTGTGCGTGCCGGACACGCGTTAGAACTTTCGACTAACAGCGTCCGAGTATCCGCTTCACAATCGTTAACTTCAATCTCCTCCGGCAGTGGTAGAAATGGTAAATAACCCCGACCGGCTGCCATTTGCTTCGCATGAATTAGAAACACTGGCTGCGCCTATTCAACGAGTACAATGCTCGCGAACGAATCGCATTGTTGCTAACGATGCCCGGTCAAGTGAACGCGGCTACACGTCGATTGATTGCACGCCCGTTCATTTTGTAAACGTGATAACGCTGAGCCGCGGATGCAAATCAACAAATTAGTCTGACGCAGATTTATTTGCTGTATCCTAGCTCGCCCGAAGTCGACCAACCGGAAGTACGGCAACGTTGCTCGAGTCGTTTCAGCAAGTCCACGAAAAGTGATTAAAAATCAAATATGACATCGTAGATGTCGAGGCGAAACATACGGGCAATTTTATTCGTCATACAAAAATGGTGCTCTAATCTGATCGCTGGTACCCTTTCAAGTGTTAAAAGGAAAGTTGATCGATCCTTTGTGGTTGGTTAGGCTCGATCGTTCCTTCGATTTATCAACGATAGAGATAAAAGTCTAAAGGCTGAGAGTTCAAGGCGCGGGCGCATAATAAATTTCATTATTCCCGTTTAACCGCAATTTTCAGGGTCCGATTTCAATCGGGCAATTCGTTGCGCGATATCGACGCCGAGATATATCATGCTGAACAACAATGAACGCTCCGCTCCCCGCCCGTACGATCTCTCGGGATCCACGCATAAAATTATGATGAATCGGTCTCATTATGCCGTCCATTGAAACCCAACCACGGACGCGTAAGTAGACAAAAGAGGAATTCGTTTTCTTCGCGGATTTCCATATAGCGAGCGCACGCTTATGACTTGCCGGTGATTTATCGATCGGTCGCTGCCTACAATCCTTCAAGCCGTATTTACATAATCCATTCTCAGCCAAGAGAATGACACACAATGGCGACGCCGGGCACTGAAAGCGGAACCGAGGAAAAGATTCGCAATAAACGCAGGCGCTGCACATCAAACCGCCGTAAATTATCCTCCATTTGGCAACATTATATCGGCTACCCTGGCCTCGATTTGCTCTTGCAACAAGATGCTCATCTTATTGTTGTCATCGGACGATCTTGTCATCGATTTCTCCCGATGTACCCTAATCTTCCTCCTTTGCCTACTCGGAACACAATGTTCCAATTGCCATTATGTATTTATCAGAATAATAAGGTAGGTATATTATAGACACAAATAAATTATTACATAGACACATATAAATTAATATAGTTGACGAAGAATATTTTTTCTCAATTTTTCACTATTATGAAATGATCGGTTAATTCTTTCTTAACATATCTGCGTGGTCATTGACCAACGAAATCCTTCTTTAAAATTTTTGCGTGGTCACTGACCGAAATGTCGTATTTTACAAAGGTCTTTGTGGTCTTCTTGTGATCAAGAAAGAACTTGTCACTCGCTTGGTCACTGACCGGAATATTGCGTGTTGGAATGGTTGTTGCGAACAGCCGCTTTCGCTCTGCTTTTTCAAGGCTCCGATCGGCAGTGGAAACATGGTTTCAATAATTTCGTGTAATAAATTCTCTTTCCTTGGTCTTTTTAAGCGAAAAATCGGAATCGTTAGCGGGGACGTGATTTCCATAATTTTCAGAGAAACTGCACAAGGGAATCCAAGTCGATAATTAAATAATATGACTCGGTTCCGTTCGAATGAATAGAATGAACCGTATCCCGGGGACACGTATTTGCATAATTAAATTCCAGCAGGGATTTTTCCGGCTCTTTCGTGGTCGCAGGCCTTGCTCGGCGAACATTAACGTCTAATAACGCTGTCTCACGAAAGAAACTAGTTTGGCCGTCAAAAATGTCCCTCAATTGACTTCAATTCCGTTACAAATGATCCAAAGCCTCCCGACCAGTAGAATTCGTTATACTCCTATACGTTACGCAGCTTATGGTGTAGAGCGCGCGCATTGCGTGCCGTACGCTGCCCATAAATTGAACGCCGTTTCTCGACAACAATTACGGAAACGTTTCCCGGGTAGTGGCGAGAAGGGGAAAAACCACGAAGGAAGAAAAATATGTTGCCGTGGCGCCGCTCAAAAAAATGTCTATGCCGCGCTTTAACTTAAACGCGGCAATTACCCGGCGACCGACAGTGACATAAACACAAAACATTATCACTGAAATCGATAAATTACACGCGAACCCGCTGGCACACGAACAAACTGTGCGTGTACACAGTGTTCACAAAATAGCAGTCTTCTGAAGCAAATTTTTAATTCCAAACTATTCAATTAAGTGCCACGTTAATGACTGCGAAAGTCTCACGCAATCGAAACAACTTATTTAATCATAGAAGAATGCAAAAGACAAAATTTATGATAACCATGATTCTTTTTAGCCATCACACATCTCGTAGATCCTAATAAAATTTGATTTACTTGTTTGCCAAACTGGAGAATCGATTTTATCTACATTAATACAGCATAGAAAGTGTTTATTAACATTCACCGAGATGAAGTGATATTGGAAAATAGTGACATAAAAGCATGGTAGTAATTGTCATTTTATATTTTACTCGTCTAGCACAACGGCAATAAGGAAACACGCAAGAATCCAAATAAATATTGATAAAGAGGAGGCAAGATGATTGATCGCAGAAAATTATAGTTTTCGCCGTCGATTAAGGCCTTAAGAAGACGTTTCTATAAACGACGATAAGAGGGAAGAAGTTATTAAGCCCGGTCGGGGTTTTATTATCTTTCTGTAAAAACAACTGTAAAATCTGTCCGCGTTCAACCGCATAAAATATTGTTATTACGCGTTCGCGCAAATACCGAGCACACGAGGATCGCGGTTTAACGGACTCGCGGAGTACGTTTTCAATTACGCGAACGCACGCGAGTTTCGGTAAACATTAAACGTCGCGGTTAAAGTTTACGACGTCTTTGCCCGCGGTGCGTGTGCGTCGATCTCCAAAGCAATCCGCTGAAATCCCGGTTTCGCGCGACGCGGAAAAACGCGCGTGGGTCTCGGCGTGATCGAACCGTAAACAAATTGTTTTACAGCCGGGTTGATTTAATTATTCATCGATAAAGCGGGCCCCGCGTTAATGGCCGTTTTAATGCCCCGGCAGAAGCCGTGAACCGCCGAAGGAATTTCACGCACCCCGGACCGCGAGAGGTATCACGCGCGATTTCTCGTTATTAAACCGCGCGCGGCAACGTTATTTCCTGGTCCCGCTCGTATTTCGCTCGGCAGGAATTAAACACCGCGGCACGAACAATTAACTTACCGCGGAACCAATGAATAGAATTTCTTTCGTTCCTCCCGCCGCGCCGTTTTTCGACCGAAGGAATTTATTATTTCAAAACGGCAATTAAGCAGTCTGCTCGCCGGCTATGCTCACCTCTTCATGTTACTTTAATATTCCAACCTAGATTTTATCGAACGGGCTATTAGCATTTGTGTGTCCGTGCGTAATTTGTTCTCGTAGACGCGAAGAAAATCTCTTTTTTACAATTAAAAGTTCATGCTTGATATATTCGCTCGGTTGAGTTATCGGATCGCTACCATTACATCGATTAGAATCGAAGATTACGATCGCAAGGTAATCTCCATAGTAACACGCCGGATCATTTGCATTTCTAATTCGTCCACGCACTGTGAACCTTAGAAAAGCGCAATCTAAAAGTTATGGTGGAAACGCTTCAGGTGTCTAGTAATTATTCGCGGCAGGAGTATGGTAATGGTAGGAAAATGGCGTTCGTTGAAATTATAGCAGTTTAACATAGGTTAATTGGGGTCCTCGTTGTAATCAGATCGAAAAATTTCACGAGGAAATGAGCTACACGACCGGTCTTCCGACGATTTGAATAACCCCGTAGGTGTTTAATACTTACTGAAGTGGATCCAAGTATCAACGTGTGTTCTTTGTCCGCGTTTATACGGAATGCTTTAACGTTTATGGCAACAATCGGTTCAGGAGATTCTGCGCGAAAAACCGAGCAAGAAACGCAGAATAAATCGTTTTCGTACGGGGCCTCGTTTTCGAGAAACGCGAGCTCTCGAAATGCGAGGATTCTCGAATGAGAAACCAAGTAGAAACGGTCAGCCTCGAACAGACACAGAGCACAGGTATTTTCGAACTGGTTTATCTCGAAATCGAAGGGTCGTACCAACGGTGTTCGTCTGACGTTTTTGATTCAGTTTAGCGTGCACAGTCGGCCTATTATTAGGGTTACCCATAAGTGATAAATTATTTGCAATTTGCAATGAATAATGCATGAACTGCACAGCAGTTCTGTACCGTTCGTCGAAGAGGAAACACGTATTCTTTTATTCTTTTAAAGCGTTCGAAACAACGGGTTTTTGCAAATCAAATCGCAATATCAACCCCTAAATCTAGCTTATCACTTAGGAAGGTGTTACTGTGCGTTTGGTGGGACTTTCGTGGCATAGTTCAACAATTAGAGATAGATTGGCATAGGTCAGCAATTACAACGGCTGTATTCAGAACTATTGAAAAATAGAATACAGCGAAACTCACTCAGGAAAAAATCAAAGAATTGCAATGGGAAGTTTCACCGCACCCCCGGTACTCACCGGACATAGTTCCCTCTGACTATCATCTTTCCAGATCTCTGGAGCATTATTTAAGAAATAAAACATTCCGCAGAAGATGTAACGAGGCATCTTGAGAAAAGACGGCAAACTGTCCTTGATAATAAACTAAGCGATTGTATAATAAACTAAGAAATAAAAGTTCGAATCACGAGCCCTGATATAATCTCGACGGTCAGAAATAATCAGCGCAGCAATTTCAGGTTCGAATTTATTGGATCTGGAGTCAGGTTTCGCGGGGGAAATTGACATTGGTTATCGGGGCTAATTCGAGCGAGCTGGGCGAATTAATTCGACGACTGCCGTGACGGCGAGAGACTGCCGCGGAGAATAGGTGGATTCGTTTCGTCACACCGGTTGGCCAACGTTTACAGTGTCTACCGGTGGTTGCGCGTTTACCCGCGGCCGGCGTTCCTCGCGAGCTCCTCAGCCGCGATCGTAAAAACTTAACTGCCGTTTATATTTTAAGTTTACGAGCTGAAATTGCGCCAGCCCGCCTGCACGCTTAGCCTGCATATTAAACTGGTTCGACGCCTGGACAAGCGATCGCCCCGTCGAAACAGCCCTGGCCGCTAATCACTAATGAGTTAGGCGACTCCCGCTCCTCCGACGTTTCGCCTCCTCCGCCAGTAAAGATAACCGCGGCTTATCTCCGACGGCTGGGCCAAGTTTTACGCGTTCGCGTGGGATTTTCTATTATCTAACCGGCTTTCGGGATTCGAAACGCCGCGGAATACGTCGGCCGTTTACGCGATCCGAACGTAAAATGAATTTTTTTACCCGGCGTTCCCGCGGTTCGCATGCGTGGCGCGACTTTAGAAAGGCTCGATTTCTGTAAATAGAGAATTGCCGGTGCTCAGCGAACGGTTATAAAGGATGCATTATACTTGCTAATAAACGGGAGGAAGGAAATATGTTGCGAGATACAGTGACAAATATTCTACGTTCGAGCGCGCAGGAAATCGATTTCCTGAAAAAAAAAACGTTTAATGCGGTTCGACTAATGGGAGTTTAACTGCGTGTCTCGAGCAGGACAGAGAATAATCGATCGGAGTCGTTAACCGTGGTTGCTAAAAGAATTATGTGTCTCACTGTTTCACGTTTTCTTCGAACGCGACGAGTTTTTCTCGGGATGTGTTCGCCCCTTAACGAACAAAATGTTCCACCTGTCCTAATTATACTGGCTTGATCGAGTAGTTATCGCGGGGGGTGTGCTCGGAAAGGTGAACACATCGAGTCTCGGATACGCAACGATTTCCAGCATATCGACGCAATTTCGACGCGGGAATTAATGTACTCCCGATACGAAAAAATGCTCGAATGATTTACTCGCCAGACGCACGTAACTCGAATCATAGTCGCGGCAATGGCCGACGCAGCGGTACACAGCGGCGGCAGTTATCTGTTATTTCTCTGTTAACTGGTGTGTTGCGTCAGTACGAGGATTTTTCCGGTCGCGGGTCGAGTCGCTTCCCCGGTCGCAGAATTAATTATTTATCGGCCGGCGATTAATCTGTGCGCGAACACACGTTGTTGTTCGGTGTCGCGACAGGGTATCCGTTTCGGTAAAAGACGCCGAGAATTATGATAGAAATGGACGCCGTTTCTCCAGGCTCGTTGCTCGTTGTGAAAAAATCCCGTGGGAATCGGAAAATGTATCCTATTTCAATTTATTCGTCCGACGGGCCGAGCCGTAACTCACTCTCACGGCTCGCGTCGAAAAATCCCCGTGCAATCGTTGTTTAAAAAAAAATTCTGAAAGAATAACAGAAACGTTTAATTCGCCGCGAGTCTATATTAATAATCGGGCGTCCGTTAATAGGGTAAAAGCATCATCGATCAACCCGTTAAAATGTACAATTTCCAGTCACGTAACCTCTCGCAGAAGTTGCTCCGCGGAAACCTGTCGAACCGGCGCGCACCGTGTAATCATAATAATTACAAGATGCTACAAAAGCGCGCGGAACTCTGAAGCTTTTTAATAATCGCTCGCTCGGATTGAGACTTTCGTCGATCGCCTAAGATCACGAAGTTGCGCGATCACGCGCGTGTCCTATTAAGAAATGACTCGATTTCTTGTGGTTGCTCGCCGTTCACGGGCATTAAAGTCGTTAAAGATTCATTAGACAAAGTTGAAATAAAAACGATGATTTCTATCTGCTCGGGGGGCGGATGGGGGGCTGGGGGTTAGGCGCAGAAAATGTGAAAACCAACGGACAGGTCGAACGCGAGATTCATTATAGCGAACCGTGTCCGGTATAGGTGTCACGTGAGTTATGAACGGTAGCGTCGCTCGCCAGTAGAAAGTGACGGCAAATGTCAGACAAGCGTTTTCTCTTCGTTAGCGGGTCCCGCCGATTTTTTGGACGTCGTTCCTTTTCCCTCTCTCTATCTATCTCTCTCTCTGTCTCTCGTACGCACATACACGCAAACTGAAGAAGGGAAATAAATATCATATCGAACGGCGTTCGACGGCGGCGAACGAAAGTCTATTAATTCGCGCCACGCTTTCTCGGCGCTTGGTCTCTTCGGGGTTTTTTTCGTCGTAAACGTAAGGTGAAACCGCGCACAATGCCGGCGAGGAAGACAATTCCGTGGAGGACCATGTATGGAATTGTCCATTACTGGTAGCAGGTGACTGCCGCGCGGTTACCTCAATGACTATCCATCAACCTGCTCGGAAATATGTGGGTCATCCGCGGCGTTGATCCCCGATGATCGCTGCCTACGATAAATTAACCGTAGAGTTATTGTATCCGTCTTCGAGCGAAGCGCGCCGGTGCTCATTGTTTCATTAGCGTTCGATGTAATTAGCCGCGCGGCATCCGCGCTGGCTCCGTGTTGCAAGCCGGAATGTGGGGCATGCTCCTTGTGAAGGGTGTAGCCGGATAAGGAATTTGCATCAGGCCGTTCGATAGCTTGCCCGAAGAAAATACTTTCTGCAAATTTTCAACCCTGTGTGTCGACACGGGGGGTAGTAATGGGGTGACAGAGAAAATAAGGGTTTTCCGTAATTTCTCTTATTCTGTTCGATTGAAAATTCTGAAAATATTCATAGACGTGTATTATGATAGCTAGAATATGCCTGATTTTTTTCAGAATTTTCTGTCGAAGGGGATGAGAGAAATGAAGGAAAAACCTGATTTTCTTTGTCACCCCGTTACTACCCCCCATGTCGATGTGTACGGTTGAAAATTGGTAGAAAGTATTTTCTTCGGATAAGCTGTCGAACGGCCGATTTTACGAACGTTAATTCTGGACGTTAATATTAATCCATAATAAATCTCGACTTATCAATTACGGATTCAATTGAAAAATCGATCAGATGTCTCGCGACGCCGGTGCACGCGGCAGTTAACGTATTAAATAAGTTGTTCGGATATTCGTGCGACTTTTATGAGCGCCGGCGTGGCAATCAACGCGATAAAACGAACAGGAACTGTTAATGTCGTGCAGCGTTTAATCGTTTCCGTAATCTGTTTTCGCTAACATGAAAGCTGCTTCGCTTACTCTTTCGCGTTTCAATGAGAGCAATGATCGGCCTGTCCCTCACTTCTAATGTTTATCGTTATCTCGGTCAACGAAACATTTAGAAAATAGCATTGTGAATAATAGCAACGCTTAAGACGACAGACTACTGTACTTAAATAGCTGACTACTGGAACAAATAGCCAACTTAGAAACATTTGGGGTGAACGTACGGGTAGGTGTTCGGTTAAGAGGAAAATCCTGCTGAAATTATCTGTAACTTATTGCCTTTCGCTGTAGTCGAACAAATAACGTTTCTTACACTTACCTCGTAACTTGGTTTCTGATATACAAATACTTCTACTATCGATTAGAAATTGATAAAATGCTGAAATTGTAATCGAAGCAGATGTATTGACAGAATAGCTAGTATGCGAATAAAATACAACAAAATAAAATAACGAAAAATAAAACAATGCCTTTATTCGCGATATTCCGTGAGTTATCAATGTTACAATAAACAACTATGTAAAGCTCACACACACACACCATACCTTAGATACGAAGGTGAGAAATCCCTCCGCCCTAGAAACAGATTTTATATTAATTATACCCTCAGCATTTTCAATCACAGATAATTGTATGATCGAGAGAATTGTATGTTCAGGCTAGATCTGTATAGTTGTTAAAAACGATTAATTAACACTAGGTTTACGGAGCATTAAGAGTGAGTATTTCACATTACTTTATAAAAATAAGAAGAATGTGTCTATCCAAGTTTTCAGCCATTTTTGAAATAATATATATAATAAGTTTATCCTTTCGTTCTTCAATTTATCTTGAGGAAATAATAACCAAACTGAATTTCACTGTAAACACAAGAAACGACATTAAAAGCTATTACTCCACAAAGATTTATGCAAGAGTGTGACACTTTATTCAGACAATCTTTTCTCTCTTTTGTCTTTACTCTTATCAACTGTCGGTCCGCCATCTTGTTCTACAGACATGCGCAACACGTATCTAATTCAAAATGAGTTTTAAAAGGAGTACAATAAATTTACATAACCTTTATCGTATTTCTTCTACATATATACCTGAGGAAATAAGTTTGTCGAGTAATTCCACGCGTATCTCAATAATCGTAAATTAAAAATATTAGAACCAGTCGTTTCGACGGGTCCCGTGAAGCTGGCGTTGAAGCAGGTAGTCGTGCTGCTGATTTGTATGCAAACGATCGAATATTTCGATAATCTGTCGCGGTCGGCGGGTTTTCCCGGTAGTCCGAACGGTCGCGGGAACGTCTTCATCGTTCGGGGACGGAGATCAGGCGACCGGATAACCGGGAGATCGGTATCAGAGGCTGCCGCGCATTCCAGCGAGCTGTAACAAACGCTGGGACATCGGAAACGCCGCCTTTAACCCGGCTTTGCGCTCGCTGGAATCCGTCCAGCGCCGAGGCAGCGGAGCTCTCGCATTCGCGGGCCGAAAGAGGCGCGATGCTCTGCGAATACAGAATCTGTCGCTTCGCGTCCTCCATTTCGCTGTCAGACCGTGACAGAGCCCCCGCGTCCCTAACAGCGACCTAACAGCCCGACCGACGTGAATCGTTGAATTAGGAACGGGATTGCCACTTAACGATCACAAAAACGGCCCCCGGGTACACCATCGAAGCCTTTGTACGGCCGAGCCTCCCGTTTTACGAGCGTCGCATTATGCTCCTTGAATATCGCCGGCTGGCATAACCTCCGCCATCCGAACTCCTAGCATTTCAATAGTCTCCTCGCGCACTCGCTACTCCGTTGTTCGAGAGCTTTGTGTTTCGCGAAAAGCCCGCGCTACCGTATCCTCGTGTCAATTCCACCGACCGTGCGGCGAAGTTGCCTAATATGAGAATGATCCTGAATGCGGACAGTTTTCCTAGCCTCTTGTATAGTTACACTCTCCCTTAAGGGGGCCGGCATGGTTTGAAATCCATACGCAACGGTCAAAATCTGGACAAATTGACGCTTCGATATTGCAACGAGCATTTTAGAAGTGGTCAATTGTGTTTCCTAAAAGTCCAATCTACGTCTGTATGGAGCCCAAACTGCGAATTTCTGCCTCATCGTGTTTCCTGAAGCAAGTATGACGTCACAAGATGGCTGCTGCTTCAATATTGTAATGAGCAGTTTAGAAGTGGTCAATTGTGTTTCCTAAAAGTCCAATCTGCGTCTTCATGGAGCCCAAACTGCGAATTTCTACCTGATCCTGGAGTAATTTGTAATATTCGGTAGAAGATTCGAATTCTGAAGCAAGTAGAACGTCACAAGATGGCTGCCGCTTCAATATTGCAATGAGCAGTTTAGAAGTGGTCAATTGTGTTTCCTAAAAGTCCAATCTACGTCTTTACGGAGCCCAAACTACGAATTTCTACCTCATCCTGGAGTAATTTGTAATATTCGGTAGAAGATTCGAATTCTGAAGCAAGTACAATGTCACAAGATGGCTGCCGCTTTAATATTGCAACGAGCAGTTTAGAAGTGGTCAATTGTGTTTCCTAAAAGTCCAATCTACGCCTGTATGTAGCCCATACTGCGAATTTCTACCTCATCCTGGAGTAATTTGTAATATTCGGCAAAAGATTCCAATTCTGAAGCAAGTACGTCACAAGATGGCTGCCCCTTCAATATTGCAACGAGCATTTTAGAAGTGATCAATTGTGTTTCCTAAAAGTCCAATCTACGTCTGTATGGAGCCCAAACTGCGATTTTCTCATCCTGGAGTAATTTCTAATACTCCGCAGTAGATTCGAATTCTGAAGCAAGTACAACGTCACAAGATGGCTGCCGCACCGATTCTCTTAACTTCGAGAGATTTACTGTTCGTATCGAAAGAAGGCTCTATACAGACGTAGCAAAGACGTGTACAAACACGGTGGTATGCATTTTTAATTGATCACTTACTTACATAAGTTTTACTATTTCTCTATACATGTCGCCAAGGCCTGGGTGATAAACGTCGCGGAATTACCCCCACCGCGTGGTATACCCCGTGAAATGTCTCCGAGGAGTGTAAACGTAATAGTGCAGCGTGGATTATGGTATCTCCTGAACGATAATTGTCGCCGACAAGACCCGTTTTGATGACATATATCGAGAAAACGCCGTGTTTGGTTGTGGCTATGGAACTTGTGGAAACCGGTAGTAAAAGAGGACGGAAATTGTTCGAAAAATAAACGTGTCGTGTTGTCAACGTAATCCGAGTGTCGCGTGATCGATAGCGCGAGAATCGGCGCGGACACGCGAGCAGAATCCGCTTCGGGGACCGGAAGAGAGTTCGGAGACGTTTAGAAATAGCGCGTCGGTGTTTCACGTCCACGTCGGATTTCATTTCGAACGGGCTCGCGCTGCGAATGGGTTACAGGACGCGCAATAAACTCCGTAATTGCTGTTATGCTTTTAGAGGGGCCGGCGAACGAGGAAAATAAACGTATTAGCCAGCTCGTGTGAGGATTTACATCTCGTTAGACGATCCGAGCCAAGCTAGGCTCTGGAAACTCTCTACATCATCGTCTGCTTGAACCGAAACAAGAACGCCACGAGCATTTTCGGCTATATTTCATTCGCACGCGAAATAAGCGCGGTAAAGCGCAGCCATAACACCGGGAATCACTCTGCGGTGAAATAAAATTTCATTATTCTTAACTCGGTCCGGTGCGCGGGACGCAATTACAGAATATATATGTACTCGATCCCGCGAGATAATCATTTGACGTTCTGATTATAGGGTCTGCGCGTGCCTAACTCGTTCGCAACCATTTTCCGAGCGGATACCTGAATTTTTACAATTATTAGCGCGGCGATTCCGGCACCGGTGCTCATAAATGTCTAAACTACCCAACACTAAATGCGATCGATGTACAGTGGGTTCGTACAGTGGGTCTACATTCCCGATTCCTGCAAAAAATTGTCGATATTTAAATTGTGATAATTTTGTAGCAATCAGTGCAACCTGTAAATCTGGACAACCGTACACCTGGAAGCCTCTACTTTCGCAAAGCAGTCTTTTCATTTTTCTATATGACATTTGTACATGCTCTAGCAGGTGAGAAACTGTGTATCCATTTATCCTCAAAAAACGATGCAAATTCAAACGTCTGAAAAATTGAAAATGAAACTGCCATGGGAAACTTTAACCCCTTGTACTATAACATCGAGTCAGGCTCGCGATGAAGTCTTCGAACAGAATTTTCGAATATATGTGTTTTATTAATTCCACCTGGTTATACAGTAAATATAAATTTTCTATATTTCCTAGTGGACTGTAGGCACCAAACTAGTTCCAATCATTGTAATCACAAAATAAATTACAGTGCAAGGGGTTAATCTATAGACATATGGTATCCTCAGTCACCAGACAAATGTTTCATAGACGTTCGAAAGTATAGTATTTCTAATAGTATTCTAAATAGTAGTATTCTAAAATAAAACGAACGATGGATTATGAAACCAGAGACTCCTAGCTTTGAAATAAGTCCAGATTTAATGTCGTACGACCATTTTTCCCAAAACTATCACAGTTTAAAAAAGAAATTAGGAAGCTCTTAAACGTTTTAGTACCTTCGAATGCCCGAAATCTTTATAGCGCATCAAATCACAACCCTAACTCTGGTTTCCCGAGGACAGAGTTTGTCTCGATAACAGGTTCGACGAACCGGGAGAATAGATAATTTCTCCGGGTGGATTCGCCAGTCGTGAGACGGCGGTGTTCACGCGGTAAATTAAATTTTCTCGCACCTGATCGTTATGGGACAGGGTCCTCCCCATAAATATCGCGAGGTTCCGTGGCCGAAGTCATACGAGATCGGTGCGCGAACCATCGGGAATCCTCGATCTTGGTCCCGGTGGGCTAAGTGTCGCATTCCTCACTGCCCGTTGCCCGTGGCTACGAATATTTCTCCGGCGGAGATATTATTTATTCCACGTCCCGCGCATATTTATATTGGCGGAGATATGTACGGACTCTCGCGAACACCCCTCCTCTACCACCCCTCCGCCGCCCCTCTTTCTCCATTACTTCGAAGGAGAGCCTTATTTATATCGAGAATGCGAGCTAAACCGTGGAGAAGTTATTTGACACTTTCCTCGGCCGCGCTCGAATATTCCCGCGACATACTCGCAAATCTGAGCCGGCCATCTTTTCCGCCGAGCCTTCGATCGTTTCTCATCCGTGTGTTTGTCGTTTGCAATCACCGGCCTTTTTTTCTGAAATCCTAGCCGCCGGAAACGGCCAGGTATCATTGCACGAGACACGCAGGCGCGTGACCCTCCCTCTCTCTCTCTCTCTCTCTCTGTCTTTTTCTTCAGCGATTGACATTGTCGCCGTCCTTTCCAGCGTTTAATTTTACTATAAATATCGGGCTCGAGGAATTATCGATGACGCGCGGAACGCATTCGTTAGCTGATCAACGTTTGCGCAACCGACCCAAGATACAACGGTGCGAGGAGTTGTACAAGTCAAACGTATTTTCGCAATTTTCGAAGATGTTGATTCATGCTCTTAACGCTTGGCCACCGCTGGTCAAGTGACCGGTTCCAAAATTTTTATTTATTTAAAACATATGAAAGTGAATCGTCTTATAGGGGAGAGAAGACTGAGTTCATTTAAGCTTTGTGCAATTTTATAGCATTCGCTTAAGTACAGAAAATACAGAAGTCAGTTCAGTGCGAAGAGTTGTACAAGTCAAACCTATTTTTGCAATTTTCGAAGATGTTGATTCATGCTCTTAACGCTTGGCCACCGCTGGTCAAGTGACCGGTTCCAAAATTTTTATTTATCTAAAACATATGAAAGTGAATCGTCTTATAGGGGAGAGAAGATTGAGTTCATTTAAGCTTTGTGCAATTTTATAGCATCCGCTTAAGTACAGAAAATACAGAAGTCAGTTCAGTGCGAAGAGTTGTACAAGTCAAACCTATTTTCGCAATTTTCGAAGATGTTGATTCATGCTCTTAACGCTTGGCCACCGCTGGTCAAGTGACCCGTTCCAAAATTTGTATTTATTTAAAACATATGAAAGTGATTCGTCTTATAGGGGAGAGAAGATTGAATTCATTTAAGCTTTGTGCAATTTTATAGCATCCGCTTAAATACAGAAAATACAGAAGTCAGTTCAGTGCGAGGAGTTGTACAAGTCAAACGTATTTTTGCAATTTTCGAAGATGTTGATTCATGCTCTTAACGCTTGGCCACCGCTGGTCAAGTGTCCGGTTCCAAAATTTTTATTTATTTAAAACATATGAAAGTGAATCGTCTTATAGGGGAGAGAAGATTGAGTTGATTTAAGCTTTGTGCAATTTTATAGCATCCGCTTAAGTACAGAAAATACAGAAGTCAGTTCAGTAATTTCCTGTGAAAACGTTGTCATAATTTCGATGATTGTTAAATAGAGAACGGGTCAAAATGGGTCAAAATGACCGTGGTAGGTTCAAATCGAGATCTAAACAAATTCAGTCAGATTTGTACGTAAACCGCGGACCTTTGCGGGAAATAAAAATTTTCTACGGCAATTGTACGGAACAGAACGCGTGTCTTCCTCCAGTGGTCTCGACGAATTAAAAATAGTGCAACGATACTAATAAATTCTCCCGACGTTTTCACTACACCGTATTTCACTAGCACGTTTTCGTCGTGAACGCGTAAACTCCGCGACCTATTTATAAAGCAAAACATTTCAGTCACTTTCAGCGGTGCTTGATACCGCGAATTAAACGTCTTCCACGGTTCTGACATTTATAAATCGACGTATTTACGCGAAATAAAAATTGTCCGCCTGCTTCGCGAGAAACTGAAATTAAACGGACCTTTATCTTCTTCCCAGGCATGTTTGATAGGTCAACAACAACGTGACAGTACGTTTTAAATCGTTTAAAGTATTAAACAGAAAAAAAATCCGCTGCCTGTCCACGAACGTCAGCAGAAGTCATCGCTCACACAGTTGAAAAGAGTAACAAAGTGTTATTAGCCTTGTATAGCGTTCGTATTTGCTTCTCGCGTCGAACGCCGGACAGTGGTGGAAATTGTGATTGATCGCGGCATTAGGTTAAGGAAATATTTGCTTCTGATAAACATCGCGAAAATTTCAAGCGATCGAGGCGAACGATCCGGCGTTCGATGATCGATCAGTAGAAGTTTCGAACGGGAAGCTCGTGAATAAGCTCTCCTCGACGCTTCCCGACGGTGGTTTCTAAAGAATCTGACATACTCGCCGAATGTCCCCGGCGCCGCGCGGCGGTAAATTTATTGTCGCTAATAAAACTATACAATCGAACCACGTTGCGGTGTACGATGATGCGTGTCCCCCGGGCATTCCAATCAAATGTCCGCGATTTTCGTTCGACGCGAAACATAAATTTCTGATCGCGCGTGCACACAATTACAGGCGCACACTCGCGAAAATAACTTATTACTTGTTGCCTATCTGCCCACAATAGAAAGGCTACGCGTGTAACATCGATACGAAGATTTATGGTACCGCAGACCTTTCTTGTCTGCGAACGCGCGGGTAAAGGTTCCCTACGAAATTACCCGCAGCAGAACGACCATAAGAATACTTTCTTTATCCGCTGCCAGCGCGTATGCACGTTCCCGCTGTCCTGTCGCATCACATATATCACGAGCATCGCCGACCAAAATTAAACGAAACGGCGGTCGTCCTCCTCGTCGCCTATTCGAAACGTTTAGCTGTAATTTATTTGGTTTACCAGACAACCGTACAGGAAATAACTATAATAACCGGATTTTATGCATTCGCGAGGAAAACGAATCGGCGAAACGGAAAACTGCGCCGGCATTGTGAAAGTTCTTGCTCCTGTTACGCTATTTTTAATTTATTACGGTGAGTAGAAGAAGAGATGCTTCTGGTCAATTGACTTGGCAATTTTTATTTATTATTATTATTTGTTTAATGTTGCTTCAACATCAAAGGTCATTAGCAACACAGTATATTTTCTTACAGTATATTATACATGTTTGTATCCTTGATATACTTGGCAAGACCGTCGATATACTCCTCAGAACTTAACAGAATGGGCAACGATCTAGGCAGCTTAGCATTTTTCCTTTCATTCTCATACTTTTTGCATTCTATTTCATTTTTATTCTGGTCTGTTCATGACCTACCGATTCTACTTACTATCAGTTGCACACGAAATGTCCGATTTTAAAATGAAAATGTTGCCAATAAATTGCGAATCTTTATCGTGCCAATTTCCTTTTTACTCCTTCGTTTGCTTCGACGCTTCTATCTTTTATCTAAAAAAATATGTTTGCTGTAAGACGTTAAATAACCGAAGGCGTTTGGTTCGATTTTTCCCTACAATATCGAGTCAGATATTCTGTCAGAAGATTCTGTACAGAATCTAATAAATGTTATTAATTTCCTTTAACACTTTGACCGCCGAACTAGAAAACCCAAAAATTCCACGAAATCAAAATAAGTTATTTCATGAAATAAAAATTGGAAAAAATTAAGTCTACGATACTGAGTAATCCTCCAACTTTCTTGCATGTTATAGATACCAATCAAGTTTAGTGCAATGAATATATCAACGTAAAAATTCATTTTAAAACCTGCACAAATAATTCCGTACGTGTTAAAAAGGTTTAAGGGCACCAGCCTATTGGTTTTAGCTTAATAGAATAATTGAAGGAAGAAAGAAATTTTTATTTCGCTCCTGTGTCTCGCAATCGATGCAAATATTTTTCATTCTTCCGCAGTCTAATAATAACATACGTATTCAGTAAATGCTGTTCGAAGTCTGCCATCGCCAGTCTGTAACTCGATGTTACAGTGATGTACTAAGTGGAAGGCTAAAAATCATTGTGTAAATTGCAAGATCGTA
>CM052144.1:4776204-4809444 GCA_028454255.1 Halictus ligatus | reverse complement strand
AGACAACTCACGAGACGTTTCACAGATTGTTTGGCTGGCCTCTGCAGACTTGAACTAATTGATGAAATTGCAACAATTTTCTAACGAGAGCTCGGCAGAATGCGTCCAACTGTTTTCTACGGCGCTGCGAAGGGTGGCCAACTATTTCGAGCACGAAAGAAAAAGACTCTCAGCGTCCACAGAGCTCTCGAGTGGATCGCACTCGCAAGTAGTTTCTCGACTCATGAATTCGGATCATTGGATGTTTGAAAGAGGACTTCAGATTTCAGAGACAACTCACTAGACATTTCACAGATTGTTTGGCTGGCTTCTGCGGACTTGAACTAATTAATAAAATTGCAACAATTTTCTAACGAGAGCTCGGCAGAATGCGTCCAACTGTTTTCTACGGCGCTGCGAAGGGTGGCCAACTATTTCGAGCACGAAAGAAAAAGACTCTCAGCGTCCAGAGGGCACCGGCCCCCACCACTTCCTTTCCTTCCGGCGTTCTCCGATTCAATTTAACCGCCACATTAAACACCTTTTAGTTCCGTAATTACGTCGGAACAATGGCGGCCGAATAACCGTCGGGAGACACGTTTCCGAGCGGCTCGGCGAAGGAGGGAGAAAGAGAGGGAGAGAATAGCTGCTCGCACCGCTGTGAAATCGGCACAAAAGACTGCGCCGAGGAGAGTTCGAGAAACGTGGAATGATTAACTGTTCACCGTGCACAGCGGCGCGGAAACAACGCCCGCGAATGTGATTTGCCGTGGCGAGCAAGCTGTCGTTTGCGTCGCAGTCTTGCAGTCGCATTCGGTTCGACTGGCTGGCGCATCGCGTCAACGCAGCAGCAGCGGCAAACGATCCCAAAGGTGTCTCGTCGGCATTGAACCGGCGTGGCACACAGCTGCAGCCGACGTCGCCCCCGGGGGAACGCGCCGCTGCAACGAGCTGCAACCAGGCGGCGCATTAGCGTGATTACAATTACGCCGTGTCGGCTAAGTAGCGGGGACCCATCGATACGCATCCCCCCGTCGGCTAGACGCTGCTCCAACGATGAATCGAAAGCCGAACATTCATATTCCCCGCGTGGCCAAAGGATCGCGTTTTACCCCGCTCGCGAGCGCGCGCGCGCGCGCTGCAAAGAGCGCGGCTCGGGGGACGCGTCAAAAGAGAACAGCGACCGGGAGGGAAAAAAAATCGCAATTGCGCGGATCGTTGTTTATTTCGTGGACTTAACGCGCGGATACGAAGCTATCGACGTGCTCGCAAAAGCTGAAAGATTCATTCAAAGCTGAAAGAGGGGAAAAGATTCATGCTCAGAAAAGAAGGATGTGATGTGCAGCAAGAAGGAAAATGAGTATTAACCCTTAGCACTCGAACGGCGACTGCGAGGCGGCAGAAGTTGCTGTATTAAAAATATTTTTTACATTATTTACTTCGTTTGCATTTAATAAATTACTAAACATTTCAGTATTGCACCGTTTTCGTACACTACCGCTCGAAAGTATCCGGACACTCCGCGATGGATACGTCGATGAATCTGGTAGTTAATTTTAGTCTAGCATTGGTAAGTTCCGTATACGTAATTTTTAATTTAAAACGTTAGGTATTTCACAAGAAAGTAATAAAAATCGATTTTAGTCACTGTTTTAGGGACTGAAATAACTTGTATGCAATGCTAATATATATTTCGCAAGTGTCCGGATAATTTTGAGCGGGAGTGTATGCGTAACATGAAAAAAAGAATATAGGAATATTATAATATAATAATATTTCGAAGGGAAATATTGTAGGTCGGAAGAGATGTTCGAAGTTGAAATAGCTTCGAGCGCGAAGGGTTAATTATGAGAGAAAGGACTGGTCAAAAGAAGTAGGATGAAGACTATAATGCAAATTAAAAGAATCGTGAGGATTCTTCTGTATCTTACCGTCTGGAAATGTTGTAACAAAAGAAACCGGTGCGTTTATGACAGATAAAAGGAAGAAGGGAAATAAATCCCAGACGAAAGACTTTCAAAGATTTAATGCGTGGTAGTAAAAGTAGCTGGCATGTTTACGAATGCTAGAAAGAAGATGGTCAGGACTCATTCTCGAACCGGTAGAAGGACGGAGGTAGAAATGCGCAGCACAAGCGTATACAATTGCATGGTAATAAACGAAACTAGCACGTTCATAAATATTAGAAACAAGATGGGGAAGGACTCGTTCTCGGAGAACAAGAAAGACCAAGGGTGTAACGTGTGACGTCAAAAAAGAATCGCGGAGATTGTCTATCGCACAAAATTAGTGTGAAATTAGAGAAAGAAATTAGTGTGATCCTAGAAGGAAGAAAGGAAACACTCGTCCTTGGAGTAGGACGACTAAGAGGCTGTGATGTATGCTTTCATTACGTTTATGTACCTTCAATTTTCTATTCTGCAGTCATTTTTCTCTGTATTCTTCGCGATGTTGAAATAAATATTTTCCACAATGAAAGAACAACGCGACGCGTGTATGTTTTCATTATGTTCATGTACCTTCAATGTTCTATTCTGCAGACATTTTTCTCTGTATTCTTCGCGACGTTGAAATAAATATTTTCCACGATAAGAGAACAAAATTTCGCAGATTCGACGCGTGTTCCGAAAGAAACCGGCACGGTTGCAGAAGCGAGAAGGGGATGGCGTGGTCGTTAGGCGAGTGGGAAGGCTATAACGCGCAGCGGGAAGAAAGCTGGCGCAAGTGACTGTAAAAAGCGAGTGGAAACCGAACGATCGGTAGACGGCGATCGGGACACGGGTGTTGAAGCCTCGGTTGACCAATCGGTCGTAGTTTAGGGCCCCCGTGAAAGGTGACGCTGCCCTACGAGGCTCGATGGCCATTCGGGCATAATGGGCTTCATGGTCGAGGAGCGTCAGACAAAACACCGGCGAACGAAAACAACGAGTTTCGCCGCGCGACGGTCGCCATTCTGGGGACGCGTGCAAAGAGACATGCAAATGGCTGAATGGCACAGCTGCGCGGCGAAACTCGCAACGAGCGCTCGCTCGCTCGCGCGCGCGCGCGCGCGGGAGAACGATGAATAGAGAGGATTCCTCCTGTCGTCGTTCGACCGCCGCGGCCGTTTTCCCGCTGGAAAATATTCCGCGGAGAGTTTATCGAACGGGGCGAGAAGACGGAGTGTCGAAAGCGGAAGTAAACACTCGAATTAATCGCCTCGTGGCCCACGCTGTCCCATTCTTCTTTCTTTCCTTTTTGGTGTTTTTTTTTCTCTTTTCTCGTTTTCGCCAGAACGGTGGGCGGCGGGTCTTAAAGCGGCTGACTTATCCGCCGTTCTGGTCTATCAATGGACGATTGTGGAAAGCGGTTAGATCGCCGGGGATCATTTCACGCGAGAAACGGCGACAAGCGGGAAGATAGGCTCCCCCACGGCGATTTCAATTAAACCGAAAGAGATACTGCCTACAGACGCGTCGAATTATCCTCGTATCTTCCGCTCGTGGATTGTTTTACGACGATTCTCCGTCGATGCCGACTCCGACATCTTGGTTGTTTCTGCCGGGGAACACGTCTGAGAATAGTCAACGCGAGGATGGTATAAATGCGGCGGTTTTTTTTTCTTGGCGGGGACGCAAAGGCACTAGAGAATGAGAGAAATGAACGAAAGGAAATGTCTTCCTAGATGCGAGAACGGTCTCGTCGTGTGTACCCAGTTCTTGGACCATCCTGTAGTCCTTGAACCAACCTTCCTTCTAGAAAATTAGGGAAGTGAAGCTGGGAGGGAAGTGTGGAAGAAAATGGTTTTAAGAGAGAGAACTCGGAATGTAACTAGGAAGTAGACCAAGGGGAAGAACTAGAGAAGAAATTATATGACTAAACTATATAAAACTATACTAGGGAAGTTGACAGAAATTTAGGGGGAATGGTACTAGGAATGGGTGAGGAGAACTAGAGAAGAAACTAGGGAAAAGGGGCAGGGCTCTAAGACGAGGAACCAGGAAAATGTAAATGAGGATTGTACTGGCGGTGGAGAACTAGGGAAAGAAAAAGAGAAGGAACTAGCTAAAAAACTAGAGAAAAGAACTAAGAGAGCCAAGGAACTAGGGAATTAAAAAGCTAAGAAAATAACCATAAGAAAGAAGGGAGATTCTGTGAAGTATTTTGCAAACTTGATAAAACGGTGCCTGAAAAAATGTCTTCGTCGTAAGAAAAAGAAATTACGGATATGTGTTTTAAAGAACAACGATTGCAGAAGTACAGTATAGAATTAATAGTTTTACGATTCCCCTATTTATTCGGAGGACAGGGATTATTCTGTGGAAATTATTGTGCAACGCGAATAATCGACGATAGTAGAACGCTCGAATCTACTATAGCGGTTTATCTGCCGGGTGAATTTACCCCTTCTTCCACTAGCTCAGAGTGACCCGTCGTTGTAAAACGTTGCGACCGCTTTTAATTGCGATCCGCGCGTACGCCAAACCCGAGGATTTTTTGTCCCGTAAACCTGTTGCGATTCACGCGACATGCTAAATAGTTCTGGCCGTGCATACATTTGCGTACACGGTGTTGCTCGTTTAATTGCCGCTACCGATGCATTCGTTGTTCTTCGGCCAACCGATCCCGGTTCACTTTTACGGCCGCCTCCGTCCTCCGACACAAATTACGCCATTTTATTTTCCCCGCTTCCCCGATCCTCTTATTCTTTGTAGCGACATTCTGCTAATTACGCTGTGCTCCTATCGGAGCGCGATTAATATATTCCCGCGACAGCTCGGGGGAAACTATTTACGGCCAATCTCCTCGGCAATTATCTCTTATTTTTAGCCGTTAATATTTCCGTGCGACGCCAACGAAAAATGCGATGCGTCCAATAAAGCGATTTACTCGAGAGATAATCACGAGATCCTCGGAGTTTCAAAGCGAAACGATACAATTATATCTGATTTGCAAGTTTGTAAATGGTTTTTTGGCAAAAAACGGGGACATTTGCATAAAGTTGTGCAGTATTCAAAAGGCCTCGCAGGTTGTGGCTGGTTAAGTTCGCAATTACAAATTACCTCCGGTGTGCGTTGATTCTTCTTTTTCTTTTTCCGCGGTTCTGAGATATCAACCGCGTCCGTCGAACGCGGCGAAGTTTTATTTTTACGACCGACGCGGAGCACGCACCATGCGAGGAGCGTTTTTTGGCGTTCGCATTATGCCGCGAAACAAAGTAGCAGGCGGCCTAGAATCCCGCGAGATTTCCGGCAATAAAGAGATAAAGAAACCGATAAGCAACAGGAAATAAAGCTACGGTTCCACACCGGCTCGCCGCATTTCTCCTATTATTCCCCCGCGCGTTTTCCCAGCGTGCCCTATCGCCCGCCGGTTGCAAACTGTTTCACGCTTCTGCCACTATTTCGAGATGCTCTTGGATTGATAAGACCCGCGTGGGAGGATAGGAGTTTACTCCGGAATTGTTCCGGAGTACAAAAAGCTGGCTGCTCGAACTGAATAGAACATTATCATATAAATGTGGATCTCGATTTCGATTTTTGCGCGGCCCCTGACGCCGTCCATTGTTTCATTAAACCGTGGTGAACGCGTTTAACACGATTCCACTTCTTTTTTTATCTTTCACGCTACAGGCGCGAGCTTCAAACTTCGGCCTCCGACATTTTACGGAACGAGGAACTGTGAAATAGGCGGATAAATTAGGATGAATTGTACAGATCATTTTTTCTTTTTTTATCTAAGCTCTTTGCACCCTTATCTGGGTCCGTTTCTAATATACTCACAGTAGTTTGCGAATTAATGCGAACTTTTTAATGTCTTATTAGCTTTTAAAAGTGGGCGACACGAGTACGTCAGTGGTAGCGGCCATTTTGTTGTACGGTTGATGACCTAGTCTGTGCTGACCTGTTGAGAGATATTGACGTGTCAATTATGTAACTACATAATTTTTAATGTCCACTAACGACCGTTTCTAATATACTCAGAGTAGTTTGCGAATTAATGCGAACTATATTTTTAATGTCTTATTAGCTTTTAAAAGTGGGCGACACGAGTACGTCAGTGGTAGCGGCCATTTTGTTGTACGGTTGATGACCTGGTCTGTGCTGATCTGTTGAGAGATATTGGCGTGTCAATTGTGTAACTACATAATGTTTAATTTCCACTAACGACGCATCAATACTTCTCAACAGGTCGGCACAGACTAGTTCATCAAAATGGCCGCAACCACTGGCATAGTCGTGTTGCCAACTTCAAAGATCTAATGAGACATTAAAAATATTGGTGTGATCACATTAATTCTACGGTAAGGAAATATAAATAAAACTGAACCGCCGTGGTTCGAGCAGATTTTCCACAGGAAAATGGAACACTGGCTCGCGAGCCGTTCAATTAATTATCTGAAATTGCTTGAGATGAACTGTGCTCGGGCCTGGCACGAAACAATGCGAACCTGTTCGGAAAAATCTAACGAGACATTAAAAATATTGGTGTGACCACATTAATTCTACGGTAAGGAAATATGCTGAAGCGCAAATGGAAATAAAACTGAACCGCCGTGGTTCGAGCAGATTTTTCACGGGAAAATGGAACACCGGCTCGCGAGCCGTTCAATTAATTATCTGAAATTGCTTGAGATGAACTGTGCTGGGGCTTGGCACGAAACAATGCGAACCTGTTCGGATTCCCAATCGAAGAAGAATCCGAGGACCGCGAGAGGGGCAATCCGAGGAAGTTGGTGGCTGTTTCGCAGACTAATTTATTCGCGGAGGCACCGGTGATAGCTCATTAAACCCGGAACGCAAGAAACGATCCACGCGAGCGGAGATTCGCGTGGTTCCGTTGCGGGCTCGCTCCGCTCCCAGGATAGAGAGCGACGCGACGCCCTTTTCTTGGAAGCACGCACGCAATGGGAAAGAAAATATGGAAACGGACGGGGCAAGACAACGAGTTTAATTGCAGGAGTGCTGGCGTCGGCTCGGAACAGTTACAAAGAAATACAGTGCCGACTATTGTCCCGGTAATTACGTAAAGTTACGCTACTCATGGAAGACCTGATTAACGGCACGGCCCCCGGGTTCCGCCGCGAGCATAAATTTCTGAAGTTCCGCGAGCTATTAATGAGCATTTAAGGACTCGCCGTCGAGAAACGACGCGTCGGGTCCCATAGATAAATTACCCCAGGTCAGGACAGCCGAAGACAGTTCGTTTTTTCGCCACGAAGATTGCTGGTAGCCGCACTCCACGGTAATACCATAAGACAATCTACAGGGTGGGTTAGGAAGTTCTGACTTATGGAATATGTGGAAAATAGTGCAGAGGCTAATTCGGCACGTTAACCTTCATTAACATCTTTTGCAGGCTGAGTCACCTAACCTCAAATATCTTTGTTGTTTTCAAAGTTACACTAATCATCTTGAGGACAAGGCTGAATGATAAATTAGGGCTCACACGATACACAAAATATTCTTCTTTTTGTGTCATTCTTTTTAAACCGGACCACATCTTTCTAAACACCTACGGTGATATTCCCTTTCATTAGAAGAAACAAGGGAAAAATTAAATTCACCGACTGTAATTACGCAAGGTCATTCGAGGTCATAGACAGAGGAAACGTACAAAATTTAACAAGATTATTTTTGCTAAAAGATAGCGTACAGAGTGCTCAAAAGCAACAGTTGAAAATATGAGTATCATCTCGGATGTGTTTGTCAGAGTCTGTTTATAAAAACGTATCCTCGCGAACGGCCATAATTTCAAAAATTTGTGAAACACAGGTATGCTGCTCCTATACTTTAAACCTTATGCGTTTCCTCTGCGAGTGACCTCGAACGACCTTGTGCAATTATAGTCGCTGAATTCGTACTGAAAGGGATTGTCATTGCAGGTGTTTAGAAAATAAAATGTTTTGGAAATGTACTTTTCCAGGAGAAAATCTGGAAGCCTAACTGCCACGGCAGAAAATCGAAACACTTTTTGGTGGTTGCTCAGTGGTGTTCGTGGTTTGGATTCAATTTACCGCAGCTCGTTTCCAGCATGTCGGAGAGGCGGCTAGCCGGGGGGACTCATTAAACCAGGATTAAGCCTATCAAGAACAGGATTAAGAATAAGAGGATCACGAGCGCGCGGCCGCGCTTTATTCGGTGTTAAGGTCTTTCATTAGGCGTGTACTGGCGCGTATTATACATACGCGCAATTATCGTTCATTAGATACACGGGGGCCATTCAAGGACCGGGGAGAGTATGCGTGGAATTGCGTTAAGGAGGAGGAACCGAGGGATCGGGGAAATTGTAAATAAAATATAAGGAGCCGAGTAAATTGTTCGCTGGAACGTATCCGCGGAATGCGAAATTTCTGCGATCCCCAGCAACCCCTCCTCCCCCCCGCCTAACCGCACGGGGATTATAGCGCGCGCGTACACACCTTCGATCATTCTTCTATCCGTTCCTCGGCCCTTTAATCGCCGGCCATACGTTGTCGGTTTTTCTGCGGACAAACGGCCGCAGCTTTTCCGCGGACACATCGCTTCCGGGTCGCGGATATTCCTGGAATAACTGTGTCCCAAACCGGTATTATCATACTGAATTATTTACCTTACTGTTCTTCTGAATTATTTTCGACAAGGCTCTGCTGGCTCGCTTCACCGGACAGAATAACAAATTTTTGGAATTAATCATTTTCGTTACTCGTAGAACACCTTGCACTATTTACAAGTGCATCCCTTATCTGAAATGAAAAGTGGGATTGATTAAAAATTGAAAATAGTTCTTGGAGAAGTATCCTTCGTTTCGAAGTGGTTGCGGTTTTGGACATGACGAGTCTTTGAAATAAAAATGTTTTTATCATTAATAAATTAAATTAATTCTCCCCTATTCACATTAAAAATTAGGGGTTGATTGTATGATTCTCTTCGCAGCTATTATATTTTTGCTTTCGATATATTTTTAAACTTGCTTCTTTGAGATGAGCGTTGATCTTTTTATTGGATTTAATATATGCAACTAATCCATTTGAAAATATTATTAGAAAATTAATAGTCTCCTGTCAGGAATGCAGCTGCATGCATTGGTTAAAATCTGTGACGTCAACGGCTAATCATTGGGAGGGACCTCGTGTGAGGCGGGGACAATACAAGATTGTTTTCTCGTCAATAATTCCTTTAAGACAAAATTGATACTTATTGTACATCCATATTTATGGACCCAATGCAGCAGCTAATACGAGTAGGCTACTAAAAAATTAGAATCTGGACAGATCGTTTCTAAATGAAAATGGATCCGAGGGATAAGACCGTTTTGTCGTTAATAACTCCTCGGAGGAAAAACGAAATCGATATTTACGATACGTCCATATTTGTATCCGTGTAATATCGATGACAGGGGGATACGGGAAAAATCTGGATAGTCGTATATCGTTTGGAGAATCGATTTCAGTTTGGTTTACGGTTAGAAAGTGGTGTCCTAGAACGGCCGGCACTGAAACGCGACAACGGCGACAAACTATGTGATCTATCTCGGGAGCTCGCCAGCTGTGTTCACAGTCCCGATCCTATCTGTCCGTTTCTATCTGCTCGTATCCTTGTCGCCGTTAAAAATATTAATCGTCCTGACAGCGGGGACAGGATAGATCCCCGTCCGCATCCGTTCACGGCTCGCCTTTCGGACACAGAGAGGTGTCCCTTCAGTCGCTTGACTTCCGTTTGTAATTTTCTTTTCGCCGGCCGCCGGAGAATTATGACGGGGAATTTGTAATCAGTGATCGTGATAGCGACCGATGAGACTCCCTCTCTCTCTCTTCGCTTTCTCTCCTTCCCTCTTCCTCCGCCTCTCTCGCGCCTTCTCTGTCGCTTTCTTATCCGCCACCTCGTGACAATGAATAACGTTGGATTCTTACGCGGTTGTAATTTGTTACGCGGTTGTGTATGGAATGGCCGACCCCGCCGCGCGGACCGTCCTACCATTAACAACGATTAGAATGTCGCCGATGATATCTGACATTTTATAAACGCGTGCAAGGGTGTATCTAATTGGCATTCACATCTGATCCCCGACTCTTTCTTTTTTATACCGAGCGACGCGTACGGCGAATCTTCACGTGCTCGAGCCGGGTGAAAGCGGAATACTCCTTCTTATGGGCAAATCTAATATTTCATTCGATTTAGCAAATTTCTGAACAGGCATTTCATCTCACAAGATACCGGAACTAAGACCTTCGAGAGCGGATTCCACTGTAACGATTACGAAAATCATTTTTCTCAATTTTTTTCTTGACAATTTTTGATGATACGTGGATAAAATCTTTTGGGACGTGTAGATACATCCTTCGGCTACAAGAAAACATTTTTTTTTTGGTTTGTTTGTTTGTTTGTTCATTTATCGAACGGCACATGATAATGTCAACCTATTCTACATGAACGTGAAAGTGGCAATCATTCGCAACAGTTACAAGAGTAGATTTTATGAATTTTTGTCCTGAAAATTATCGATGGTACGAGGAAAAACTTTTTCGGAATGTATAGATACGTCCGTAAGCTACAAGGAAATATTTTTTTTAGTTTGGTTATTTGTTCATTTATTGAACGGCACACGATAATGTCAACCTATTCTACATGAACGTGAAAGTGGCATTCATTTGCAACAGCTACAAAATTCTTGATGCCACGAGGAAAAACTTTTTTGGATTGCATAGATAAACCCTTAAGTTAGAAGCTAACATTATTTTTAGTTTGGTTATTTGTTCATTTATTGAACGGCACACGATAATGTCAACCTATTGTACATAAACATGAAAGTGGCATTCGTTCGCAACAGCCACAAAAATCATTTTTATTAATTTTTGTCCCGAAAATTATCGATGGTACGAGGAAAAACTTTTTTGGATCGCATAGATACATCCTCAAATTAGAAGCTAACATTTTTTTTAGTTTGGTTATTTCTGCATTTATCGAACGGCACACGATAATGTCAACCTATTCTACATGAACGTGAAAGTGTCAATAATTCGCAACAGCTACAAAATTATTGATGGTACGAGGAAAAACTTTTCTGGAATGAATAGATACATCCTTAAGCTAGAAGGTAGCATTTTTTAATTGTGTATTGAATGATATACAATGAAACATTGACTATGTTACAAATAGAATGTATCTGCAAAAGTGAAGGCTTCAAGCTTCGAATCGAGTGAAATAATATTGTGTTTACCACGGTTCGAATATGGACAATCTCTTGAAATTCAGTGTTGAAATACTTTTCGAATCCACTGCATGTCGACGTCGGTTTGTTGAATTGTTGAAAACGTTGTCGGCGAGGCTGGCTGGCACAACTTCCCGTTGGCTCGTTCGAAAGAAGATGTCATTGGCGATGTTGTAGCACAATGGGCGCTCCGTGACACACGACTCGACGCGTACGCGTGAATTCCAGCGCGCGGCTGGCCGCCGTAACAGAGGAATGATGTAAACTAGGATTCCAGTGTGTACTTTATGGTGGTACAAGCTAACGACGCTGCTCCCCGAGACACGCCATTAGCGTGGCGCGGTAAAAACCGTCCCGACGGAAAAAAAAAGATGTTGCGTGGCTCAAGTTAATAGGCATCCGAGTTGCGTGAACGTAAACACGATTCTCCACATTGAATACTTTCCACCCGGGGTAGCCGCAACGATGATGGCTTGATTAGGCGAAGAAGGAGAGGCGCGCAACGATCTTTCGAGATTTATCGACGACGATCGTTGGGAAACCCATGGGATCCGCGTTTCGCGCGATTTTCCTTGCTGCGCGAACAATGTACACGCCGCTACTGTTTTCCGATTCGCCTAGGTACAAGAGCTTTGAAATACTATCACGGCTAAATAACGGCTACCCGATGCCGGGAGGCTCGAGACAGAAAAAGAACGGAAGAGAGGACAAAAGAGAGAGAAAAAAAGACGGTGAAACTCTCCGATAGATTTAATACATGAGTATTATATGTGACCTTTCACGATGTTTATGGCCGCGCGCACGTATTTACTGGTTCCTAGAAAACATTCGACGCACTGTTGGAAACATTTACGTGCACTTACATTGCAATCCCGGGGCCCGCTCGCCAACAATGATTCCCGCGATTTGACTTGGTAATCAGTTTCTAGCTCGAAAGTGTAATACGTTTACGCTGCGGTAAACTGACGTATTATGACTGTAGACTATACGCTAAGCGGCGTGTGCATAAGAGCGTTCACGAGTGCACCACGTTCTCTCCGGTCGCGGCACGAAACCGAAAGTCACACTGCCGTCCGTCAAACATCTACGAGAATGCACGGATTTTACAACAAATTGGACAGACGGTCGCGATTCCCCTGGAAACTCAATTTCTTCTAGTTGAAAATTGTATCACGCATAAATATTGATCTACTCGTATGAATTAATTTACTATTTTTGCAAATTCTATTACGAGAAAACACGGACAAATGTTAATCTTCTCGTGTGAATTAATTTACAATTTTTGCAAACACTTTTACAAGAATATCAAAAGGTACAAACCAAAGTTTGTAACTTTGGTGTTAGTCGCACAAACTTGACGTGACATTTCTGTGTAGAAATGTATTAAGCGATTTGTGTTAGAATGAAATAATAATTAGACAAAGATTGTATCAGGCGATTAACAAATAAATATGATTAAAATAGAATTGTATTTCGATTGAAAACAAATAAATGACATAAATGTTTAATAGATCCTGTTTGAGACCGTCGACACGAGTCTGATTCGATATTGTATATAAGTGGTCAATACAACAGCATAAATAATCTTCTTGCAAAAGAGGAAGGTGATAGAAAATACTCGAGGTGACGCCTACATGGCTGCAAGTCACGTAATCATATTATGCGAAAACGGCAACGGAATCATTACATAAATGCAATAAAAAGAGAGAGAGAGAGTGTGTGACTACTGTACAAACCTTTGTAACGATTTTATGATCCTTTCAACATTTATTGCTTTATAATCGCTACGTGTCCGCTGCGAACAAACGTTGATAATTACTCTGATGCGAGAGACAAAAACCATAGGACTCTATAAACAAACTCTTTAATTACGGTTGCTGCAACGGACAGGTGTTGCTTCAAGTGTTCGCGAAAATATCAAATTAAAGAGATACATAAATCAGCCGGTTTGCGGGTCAAATCGATTAATCACCTTTCGAGTTTTCTTACGCTTCGCCGAAACGCTTGATGGGTACTTCAAAAAAATGTCCTTAATAATTAATAATTAGTGCTACCAAACGACAAGCATTGAGGGGGCTTTTATAGGATTTTTAATTTACAATTGTTAATATTCTAGAGATACATGCATGAGGATCCAACAAATTTATTTCTTTTGGTATATGTCATTAAAAAAAAATAATGGCTAAAAATTTGGGCCGTACATTTTTGGTATTTTTATAAAGAAATGTAAAATAGTCACTTTTAGAGCCCCATAAACCTAGCGTTAAAAATGGATGTAAACTAATTGATAGACTGCGGATCTTTATGCATTTATGGCTCACGAAAATGTTCAAAAAATGGTGGAATATAAAATTCAATAGAATTTAGTACGTTTTTTTTCTACAAAGGCGGTTCCCATTAAAAATATGATTTTATTTCATTCCACTTTCTTGAAACTTGTCTATCAAAATTAGAAATTGCATAAACATCCGCAGTCTACTAGTCGATTTCTGAACAAATAATGATCACAAGGTGATACAGTAAACCGTTAAGCAAGAGATACATAACATATACATTGCCAGATCTCAATGAAAAAAATGTAGTATCTCTTTTTAATCCAAAAATACTATAAATAATATAAGCACAGGAATTGGTACCCCCACAGTAATAGGGTGACTGAACCTACACTCAAAATTTGTCTTTCCATTTCAATTTTCCAACCGTGCTGTCCTCGCCAAGGCAAAATTTATTTGAATAATCATTCGCGAGAAAACTACGAACGCTATCGAGACGAAACGCTCTGCGAGATTATTCTTCGAAGTAAGAAAACTTACTTTTGAAGAAGTAAGCTTAAAAGTAAGTTTAGTTACGGTTGAATGGAACAGTCCACGAGCCTGATCGTTGTCTGACCCACGTACCGAACACTGCTGAACGAGGACGTGGAAAAATTTGGGATTCGTTTCTCGAGGACGGCGATTTTTGGTTCGCGAGGCGGGTTTGCTTCCCACATCGGCGTGTCAACGTTAACTATCTAGCGGCGCGTAGGTAGTGACAAACGAGCGTCGAATCGGGAGCCCGGCCGATTGGACGGTACGCGAACAGGCTGACCGAATAGCAAAGGTCGATTGCGTGCCAGGGATCGATTATAAGAGGTATCGGCTGTAAATCCGAAGAGCCGCGAGATAAATCACCGTGGCGCGAGGTTTACGCCCGTACGTGTAAACAGGCACGCGGGTTCCCCGGCACATAGTCCGCGTCGCTTGGCTTCATCTTTCCGGCGAGGAGGAATACTTTCCTGGGTAGTTAACCTTCTGCGGTCCCGGCGTGCCTCGCTGCCCGCGGAAGTTGACGGACACTGTGGTCAAAAGGGTACAGTATCGTCCACAAGTCAACCAACACTCGGGCCCCTTGGAAAATCAGAATTTATGCGAGGTCACCTGCGCTCGAAACTGCTAGTACACTGAATTCCCGCTATAAGTCAGTCGCGCGGTTCTGGCGAGAGACATTTAGACGAAATCTGTGGTTCTCGAATAAAAAGTACACGCAAATGTCACTATCCGTCGCCATGTCATCAACCTATGATTAGGTTGTTCAATTAGCCACCATAAAATCACAGTAATGCATTGAACGAAATAAACATTTAAATATTAACCCTCAACGGTGCGGAAGTGTTTGAAGTTTTGTTCCCACCAAGCTATTTTTCGTACTAAGGGAAACTGTGGACTCAACAGTTTTACGTCAAGTATAGAAAGGAAAATATGTGTATTATAAATTTAAATATTTACATTATTAATTAATTTGATTTTTGCCGTCACATACGCGGCATTGGACTCAGTAATTAAGAGTGTCATGCCGCTTATATGGCAGTACTGTTCGCACGGTTTTGCATTTAGCAAATACTAACCAAACTTGTTTGCACTCGATACGTTAACGCAAACATTCGTTTACAAATCTAGACAAATAATTCCGTCTCCCATGTTTTGTACACGTGGTAATTACCAAGTGTTAATATGTATTGTTTGAAATCTGTAGACGAGTCTCATTCGATATTACAGATGGTTAGTTTCTGCAGCTATTAAAATTATATTTTGTAGATTTGTGCAACAAATTAAACCGAGGCAGGCACAAACGATCAGGCAGCTGACGTCAACACTTGGACGGCCGGACTCGCGTACGCGTGAGTTCGTTAAGCCAGCGGTTATCGGCCGACTTCACGTACGCGTGATTGGTTTGTTTGACACGCCGAGCGTTTTTCGTTAAAACAGCGGCCGCCAAAGTGTTAGGCACGCGGATGCAAGCGCGGGAATAAGTGGAAACGACGGCGGTTGAATTCCAGATAACATTCGACGGTCGCGAACAACTTTTCGATCCGGGAGCGCAGGAATTGCGCGCGCGGTCGAAGCGAAATTGACGCGTTCTCGGTTGCAACGCAGCGGCTTCTAATTACGATCTTCGCATAGCGTTCGCCGGGGCTGTCAGCCATCGCCGGTTCCGTTTCGTTAGGTTCCTCGCTCGCGCGGAATGCTTTACGCGCAGTAAAACCGGGCCGGGCCGCGGCTTTGTTGCCCGCCGTTTACGATCCTAATTTAATTCCGGATAATTTCGCGTTTCGTTGAATCGCTCGGCACGCGTTGCCCCGGCCGAACCGGGGGACTAGAATTATTTCGTTATGCGTGAAACCCGCGGAGACCCGCCGTCCGGGACGCTGCTCTCGGCGCCGCGCCGAGCCGAGCCGAGCCGAGCCGATTATCAAAAATCCCGGCCTCCGGTATCTTTTTGAGCGCGTCCGTTTTTTTCCTTATTTCGAAGCCCCGGATATAAATTGCAGTGATTTTTATCGCCGCTAACTCCTGCGGCCCGCTTCTCTCTCTCTCTCTCTCTCTCTCTCTCTCTCTCTCTCTCTCTCTCTCTCTCTCTTCGCTCCCGTGTGCGGTTTCCAGCCCCGGCGAATCACCTGGCGTAATGTGCTCGCTCGTAAAACCTTAAACGCGCAATTACGCCCGTAACTTTCGCTCCGCTCGATGGAAAACGCTCGAGCATATTCGGCGCCGGAGAGCACCGAGCGCGATGTCACATTTCGCGAACAAAATGGCCGATCCTTGGACATTCGCGTTTACCGTGCCCGAAAGATTCGAGCTAGATGCACTGAGCTATACTTTTGCGTCCTCGCAGAGTGATTGAAACGAGATTATGGGAAATCGGATTTCTCAAGCACGAACAACCCTTAGGTCGATATCCAAGTAGTTTCAATTTTGTATTTGTAATTGTTTGTACGTTCTTGCTGACCAACAGCGAAATTAATTGATGTAACCATTTCATTTGATCGGTTGTGGCAGGGTTAGTGATAATTAGTAAGAAATAATTTTGAATTTATTTTTAAGTCATTTTTGGAACAAACAAGCTTACACCCCGTCTGGTTTGCGAAGTCGAACTTTTGGCGTGATTTTCACTAGGAAATTATAATGATCTGCGGTGTAGGAATTACCAAGTACGAATGAAAAATTGTTTCAGAGTTAGTTTTATTTTGTAGCAGAAGATATTCGATTATTCTGTGCATTTTTCTGCTAGGCAATTATTTAATTGGACGCGAAAGGAAGTAAACGTTTACGAGAATTTGTGTTAGGAAATATTTTAAAGTTTAAACTGTTCCTTTATTACGCTGTACATTTTTTTACACGAATGCAAGGAAATAGAAATTAACCTGAAAACGTATTTTTCAAACTGAGTCCCAGTGGAAAGTAAAGTTATTGCTTGCTATAAAAACCAAAGCAATATTAACTAGGCTATAAAATCGAGATTTTACATGAAACATATTTAGCCTGATTGGACTGTAGAACAAACTTTTGCTAACCATTTTGTTCTTGCGTCCGACGGCAAGTATCGTGCCACCTATATTTTCCTAATACCATGAACGGCGAACAATCCACCATTTCTAGAACAAATCATTTATAACTATTGTATTATTATATTATTGTAGTGTATCAAAAGTGTTCAATCATTTCCGATAGAAATAAGCAACTTCCATTAGTTGTAATATAAGCTCAAATAATTCTTAATCTAATCTAACCAGTAACATGTGCGCTATCATTCGAGTAAATTTTTCATTTATAAAAATTTACGACTGGTCAGAATATTTGCAACATTGCTTCCTTCTGTAAAGATTTAAAATCGCAAACAATACACGAGCTTAAGCAGAACACAGCGTCTCGACGAGTTTCTAAACTGAAAATTGAATTTTCACGTAAAAATTCGATACCATACTTTTAATCCGCAATTTATTCGCAATCGGCGCGAGTCGAGCTTATCAATAAAACCGCTAACTTATCGTCAGAGGTCGAAAATAGCAGGAATTCAAGCTTTCACTGTTTCCCTTGACCGTTATTTGGCGCTGAGCTCGGTGCCGGCGGCTCGGCAAGTGGTTCCCTCTGCGGCGGAACATCGTACTTTCGTTCATCCTTGCCGCGTGTCCTGGAATGTCCTTTTATCCTGTCTCCCGATCGAATCGGTCTTCTTCACAAAAATGAAAAATAAATCATCCCATTCGCAAATTTACATCCACACGAGATAGATCAAATCGACGCTGTACCACCACTATTTCAGGATTCGAAGAGAAACATTTTATAAATTCGGAGGTCCTTGGCTCCAAGGATATCTCGGCAGGGATCTTCTTTTCCATCGGGATGATCCCGAGGCGTTCCGCCGCGCGGTTCGAACGCGGGTTCAAAGGATTCTCTGCGAATCTGTTACTATGTTTCATGATTTACCACCCTGAAAAAGGATGCTTCGTTTCGTGTAACAATAATGGTCGCTGTCGTTAAAAACCAATCTGACAGCCTTCTTCATAATTTAATGTCCATCAAAATTGTAACAGAATGATCATTAAAGAATGACAGTCCGTGAAACTTAACAAAATAATGAAAACCGATCCATTAGCCTACTTCATAATTCAACATCCATAATACAATGAGAATACTTCATCTCGATAAAGATTGACAGTCCTCGGAACTCTCGTTGGTAGTCCTCATCACCAAAAAAAAAAAAAAAAATAGAAATGGTTAATAAAGTATTAATAGTTCTGGATTGAATGTCAATCCATTAACTTATTTTTGAATTTAATACCCGTAAAAATTTCAATAAATCAAGGATTCTCCGTTTCATTGAAGAACGACAGTCCTCGGGGTTCTCGTTGATGGTGCTTGTTGAATAAAAAATTTGTAATTAATAAGGGAATAACGGAAATCGTTATGGATTGAAAATCAGAGGGGAGATAGAATGGAGGGGATGTAAGAGGAAGGGGCGCTGCAAATTGGATTGTGTAGTGGCATTAATGGCGGCGTAATAGCCACAATAACAGAGGCGCATTGCGATACGCATTCAACACGCTGGCCTGTTCTCGTGCGCACGGCTACCAAATGTTGCTGACAATTAGAACAAAAAAGAAGAGCCGCCGAACAACCCCGGTTCCGTCCATTGTAACCAATAATTACGCCGTCTACGTATGTATTGTAATTAAACAAAGGAGCCGGCGCGTGCGTGGCATGACCGTTGGCTAATAAAATTAACGGTCACGGTACACGGCGCTTGCATTGCAAAATTAATCCATAAACTAAAACGCGGTTACGCTATTTACCTTGCAAACATAAGCAATTCAAATTACTGTTTATTTTTTCCTACTATTCCAGTAGAGAAAAATCCAAAAATATGATCCTCTGCAATTTTTATCAATTGACCAGAGTAAATGTCTAACTTGGAAATGGCTCGAAAAATGTGTACATAATCTAGTTTCTAATTAAGAAATTGTGGAACTGCAACAAAAAATTCTTTCGTTAATAGGAGGCGGTGTGTAAATAAAAATGTTACGTTAAATTCTAGCGGAAATCGGGAATTCAGAAAGCAAATAATGAGTGTTTGACTTCATGATTACACAGTGCTAGACGATATATGATTATTTTCGTGTTACATTTAAATTGTGTTTGGTTTAATTCAGAATGTCGCAGAACGTTTGGAAAGAATCGGACAAAGTTGCGCGCGCATCGGAAGTTCCGGAAGAAAATTTGCATGGTCTGGACAAATTATGTCTACAAATATTAGGTTCATACGCGAGCCCCGTCTGTGTGCATTCCGTGCGACCAAGCGTGTCGTTATCATTGTCTTCGTAATGCAAACTGCGGCCACGGAACCATTAACGCGCATATGCTTATCATGCGCTTCCTCCCGTCTCTGCGCGACGACCGCGTGCGAGCCACTTTACGTCGAGTGCAATACCGAACAACATCATACTTTTCTGTCTTTTCTTTTTCAAACCCGGCGTGATTTGCAGCGGCCATTATCATCCGTACGCTCTGCAAAATGCTATTCCACCGTTCGAGTTTGCGTTTTAACACGCTGACTGCTGAGCCACCGTAAAACCCTGCGAAACTGAACTATTTTAAAAGTCATTAACCATCATTAACTTTCTCGGATCGTACATGCGGCGATAATTTCTCACAGCCATCTTAAAGAAGAATAGCCTGCAATGAAAATTTTAAAAATGTGTTCTATAGACTCGCATATGTTGTATACATGCTGAATATTTCGGTTTTAAAGATGACAAGTATAGTGTAAAACTGGTTTTCACCATTTTTAATCGTATGTAGCAACATTAATCAATTTCGATAAAATTTTCAGCATTTATATAATTTACAGGACTCGATAAAATGCATTTTTAACATTAGAACTACCGAACAATAGATGCGGCTGGCGTATATTGCTTTTGTAACAGTGACAAGAGTGTGCCCATTCAGACTTCATACAACTGTTATCGTAGTATGTGCTTCAGTGAAGATGTTCATTAAAAAATTTCTGATGGAAACATTTTTACAATTTCAGTAATTGTAAGAGAAAAAATTAGGAACCAGTGATTTTAACCGGTCCGGTAGTTCTAGTGTTAACCCTTTGCACTCGAAGCTATTTTAACTTCTTTAACTTAAATAATCGTTAATTGCTTGTTAATTAATCGTTAATTACTTGTTAATTAATCATTAATCAATTAAGTTGGCCTGCAGCTTGTAAACTGTAACACAAGAGACAGAAGAAAGTTTTCAGGAGGGTAGAAAATTGATTTCCCTTAACAAATTCAGCAAATATCAACATTACGTAAATCTATCAACTGATTGCACTTTCCAAGTCTACATTGAAGGCCCGCTTGAGGGTTAACTATTATAATTAACGCAAGAACTACCGAGCGAAGCTCGTACCGCTTCACGGAAGCCGGAAGACTGCATCCACGAAAATTTTCGTATATCATAAATGATGTATAGCATGTTAAAAAAAATTTTCCGTGTAAACATATTTTCTTGAATTTCTTTAACGAATTTTCTCAAGGTTAAAAAACGTTTGTACCACAATAACCATAATTTTCCCATATTCTACAAAGCTTGAGCTTTAATTTAAAAAAAATTTCATCGCTCTACCTCATTCCTATCGAAAGTTCCTTGACTTCGAATCCGATTTTGTCCAAATTGCCCGCCGTGCGGCCCCCGTAAAGATTGTAACTACATTTTCGGGACACCGTGTATGTCGCGTTATGCGAAGACGGTAGTCGTAATATGTTGGCGTTATACGGGAGTGTGGTGTGCGCTGCGCGAGGGAGAGAGCATGTGTAGTCTAATTACCGGACCGATGTTCCGACTTCTGTTTCGGGGAAGGGTTCGGAAGGCAGCTTCATGGTGAAATTGTTGGTTGCAGGCGATCGACGATCGAAAGGGACACGCGTCTCTCCGGTTCAGCGACACCGAGAGGCGCGCGGGCTGCTCGAAAATGGCCGATTCCAATCTGCGAAATTTATCCCTTTCGGGTTTAAGTGCAAGCTTCAACGTAAACTCGCACGACACGCGAATAAAATCACCTCTCGTAACCGGGGGCCGCTGTACGCCGAGCCGCCACTTAACCAGATACTGAAATACTGGGCCCTAAGGTCGCTTCCGGCTAACGATCGCTCTCCGGAGTGAATTGCCACTGTCGATTCGTCCGGCAAAAATCCGATTCTCACGGATCCCCGCCATTGTCAATTTATCTGAACCGCTCTTTTTCTTCTTCTTCCTCCCACCACTTCTCTCCCCGTCGAATCCACGTTTTAGGTTAGTTTAGAAACCCGATCCACGCGGATCCCGCCGCTGTCGATTTATATTTATTTATTTAGTTTCATTTAGAAGCACCATCCCCGCCGTTGACAATTTATTAGACCAGTTCTCTCTTCCTCTTCTTCTTCTTCCTCTTCTCTCTGTCGAAGGGATCCTGGCCGCACCGGATGCAATCCGCGTTTTACTCTAGTTTAGATACTCGATTTTCACGCGTTCCGCCCGGTTGTCGATTTATGTTTATTTGTTTAGTTTAATTTAGAAATTCGCTTCTCACGCGACTCGGCCATTGTACGATTTATGCAAGCCGTTCTTTCTTCCCCTCTTCTTCTCTTCGTCGAAGGGATCTCCGGTCTGACTGAATCCACGTTCTACGCGAGTTTAGAAACTCGATTTTCGCGAGTATCGCCGTTGTCGATTTATATTTGTTTATTCAGCTTAACGCGGACATTCTCACGGATTCCTCTCCATTGTCAATTTATCCGCGTTCTTTTTCGCCTCTTCCACTTCTTCTTCTTCTCTCTCTCCCTCTCTTTCTCTGTGCAAGGGATCTAGTCACACCGGAGGGAATCCACGTTTTAGTTTAGTTTAGAATTACCGTGTCGGTAATACTAGTATCCTGTTCAGCGTCCTAGCCCTTCGGGATCACGTTTCCATCGGTTTCGAAAACGCAGTTTTCTTGAGAAATGTGCATCGATACTCCTACCCTATATCCTGCCGCACGATTTTTAATTTCATTTCGGTTGCCCGGCGATTCGTTGCGACAGAATTGCACTAACTACCAGGAAATACATCTCTGCGTGGGTGTTACGAATTTATAAACAAAATTGAATCGATCGATATTTACACTACGAATCCTCATTTTCTCGCAAACGCATAAAATCCACGGTCCAGATGACACTAGAGTCGACTAATACAGTATTGGTCATTCATAATCATTCTTCTCTTTTTTATTTGGTTACATCTTGTCTCGGATTTGTTAATTAACCTCGCCCGTTTCACGGAAACGGCCTTGCGCGTCGCAGGGCCTGTGGGAATATCTCGCGAGCCTGTTTCTTCGTGACGAGTATGCTCGTCGGCCAGCTGAGAGCTCGAGTGGCCGAACTAAAATTCCCTGGCGTAGCTCGAAAACTTGTTGGAGCGTCGTTCAAAAGGTTCAATTGCGAGGCAGTGGCTCGTGAACTGGGTGTCCAGAGTTTAAGGGAGTCGGCAGGGGCGGAAGAGGAAGAGGGCGCGGACGAAGAGGGGGAGAGGGGAGAAGAAGGCTAGACGAACGAAAACAGCGAAAAACCAAAGGACAGTGGAGAAGAGCGAAAAGAAGGTGCTCGCCAATACCGACGCACGGAGTCAAACGAGACAGAGAGGGATGAAGAGGGGAACTCGAATGCTGAAGAGAGAGAGAGAGATGGAACGCGTGAGAGTGAAAGAGGGGAGGAGAGGGAGGATGGAAGAGCAGATGGAGAGAGAACTGTTTATTTTGCTACCGGCGGTACGTATCGGTCAATATGTGCCCAGCCTCTGAGCACACAGACTGCATACGTAGGTACATAGGTTCCTACCTCTTCCTCCAGGCGTGATAGCGATGGCAGAGGGGGTGGGAGAGGAGGATGAGGCAGCATGGGGACGCGGAGGAGGAAGAGGGAGGACGCCGGTGGTTGCCTGTGGACTGCACATTACGTAGCGCATTATGCGCGTACACAGGGAGCCTTATCTGCGCGGGCACGTCCGGGTAATTTAGTCTGGCACTCCTCACAACGATGCTTCTTCTTTTCCGAGTGGTTGTCCATCTTTTGATCTCTCTCTCTCTCTCTCTCACTCTCTCTCTCTCTCTTCGTCTCTCTCCCTGACGCTCATCCACCACCCCTCTTTTCCTACGGTAAAAATTCGTACCGCAAGGATTGATGGAACGACCGTTGTGTCTGGGCACGACAATGATTCTTGATTTGAAATAATTGCGCAGGGTGCTCCGAGTAGGCGTGGCTCGGATGCTCTTTATTCTGAACGAGCTAGCACTCTGCCCTATGGGACTATCTTCGGCTAGTCTAGACTTTCTGTCTCTTAAAACTCCAGCTCCTGTGACCGTACTCTGAATGTGTCCGTTTCTTATTGGTCACTATACGATTATTGTCTTGACTATCAGATTAGTCGGATGCTCTTTATTCTGAACGAGCTAGGACTGTGACCTGTGGGGCAATCTTTGGCTGTACCTAGACCAGATTTTGTGTCCCTTAAAAATCTAGCTTCTGAGACTATAGACACTTTGAATATGTCCACTTCTCAATGGATACTATACGATTACTGTCTTGACTATCAGGGTGCCTCATTCTGAACAACTTAGGACTGTGCCCTATGGGACATTCTTTGGCTATGTCTAGTCTAGACTTTGTGTCCCTTAAAAACCTAGATCCTGAGTGTCTAAACCATAGATGCTCTGAATATGTCCACTTCTTACTGGTGCTGGACGATTATTGTCTTGACTATCAGGGTTGCCTCTTTATTCTGAACAACTTAGGACTCTGCCCTATGAGACATTCTTTGGCTATGCCTAGTCTAGACTTTGTGACCCTTAAAAATCAAGATCCTGAGTGTCTAAACCATAAATACTCTGAATATGTCCACCTCTTACTGGTGCTATACGATTACTGTCGTGACTATCAGAGTGCCTCCAAGCTTGGAAGGTGTCACTCCATCTGAACTGCACTTGAAAGAAGCAATTAACAAATAGTGCTCGGTGCTCACTACTTCTAACTCGATTTAAGTCACCCGAGACAAATGATGTCATGCGTTCATGACTAAACTCAATAGATCGATCAGAAAACAGTGAAAATACTCGAACACTTTAATACTACCTTATATCCAACACTATAAACTGATTAAATTATTAAATCTGTGTATATGTATCACCCGTACCTTGAACTTAATACACATAATTTTTATTTTCCCCCACAAAATCCACAGTCGAATAATTATTGTCTATCAGGACATCTCGAAGCCAGGATTGTGGCCTCTGTGCTTCGCGGTAGATTCACACGTTCTCGAAGACAGCTAATCAATTGATTAATTGTTTCTACGGTGCTGTCCATTTCTAAATCGATTTAATTCCAGTGTAGCGGCGCAATATCCTGATTGGGTCGTCGTTTGATCAACATTTGTGTTTCGGACCAGCGTGGGCTGAACGCTGCCTTAGAATGGGTATTTCAATCGGTCCAAGTGCTTCCTAGACGAACGTGAGCATAGTTGCTGCTCCTGTACATCTAGGTTTAATTGATTGCCTTATCACTCGTGTTCGAGATTCCGCCACTTGGACCTTGATAGTGTAACCATCCGGTCTGGATGCTAATTCGGGGATGATACAGGTTTTGCCACTCTAAATTCATCGTTTCAGCTCTCGCTGGTCATAGTCTTTCTGCCAGTCAAATTCACTTTTCATCTTTAAATTCATTTTTATCTCTTCACGAATGAAATTTTTCTACGTTTTCTTATAGCGATTTCTTTACCATGGCGATGAGATTCAATGTAATTCCGTTATGACCACTTCGAGGTTGCTGGATCGTTATTGAACGGAATAATATCCGATCGCAGTTCGAGAGTTCGAACGATTGATTAATTAATCACGACGCGACGTATCATTTCCTTAACGTTATTGCCGCGTTTCCGGCGCGAGCAGAGAAGCGAATATTTGGAGACTACGCGGACGGATGATACATCACGTCGCGATCCATAGATAGATCTCGGCCAATAACGAGGGAGGGCTTCAAAACGAATTCGTAGCGAACGCTTAATTATCCCGATCGTATCGCGATCGAGCTTAATTAATTTTCTTCCGCAAACGTCTCTCGGACGGCCGTGTAGAATGAAACAGGAACGAAGAGCAATTAGAATAATGCTAACTTATGGTTACGCGGGCGTGTGCAGACAGCACAGGCGCATTACGTATGTACATACGAGCCTTGCGCTCTATAATTGCGTTTCTGTCGGTGTATTGTTCTTTTTTCTTTCTTTTTCTTTTTCTTTTTTTGTTGTTGCAGGATACTTCCGATTATCGCGCATCTGTCTGCGTTTCCATTTAAAACGGCTCGCTGTTCGCTGGCACCGCGAGAATTTATGGACTCGCGATAACAGTCTCGGGGATAGATATTTCATTAACGAAACGATATGGAACTTAGTGTCCGACGATGATATCCGATTAACATATTTCAACGATATCCGCGTTTGTCTTGATCAGAACACTGCCACGTGTCGACGCTTCGTGCAGCTTGTCCTACAATGTTCGTTATTTTATTGAAAATTTGACGAATTCAGAGCAATCACCCCTTCCCGTAATATTTTTTACACAGTTGCGATGATTACAGCTTCTCTAATGCTTTCCCAGAGGGAGTAGAAAATTTATATTTACTAATCTAGGAGTTGGTCATCCCATTTTGTTTTCAAAGAAATAGAGAACACGTTAATATTAGAGAAGTTCATTATATTAATTATCCTTTCAAAACTCCTGATTTTTGTAAATCGTAGGAACATTTGGTACATTCAGTCTGATAACTCGAAAATTAATTTTTGGACAAATTATTGTTATTCAGATCGGGATCAATGAGTGCATTATAGCGAATATAGCGAATATAGATCATTATGAATTTGGTTACAACACAAGCTCAATACGAACACATTGTTTAATCATTGTTTGTATTATGGGAACCGACTGACTTGTCACGTGCCTCGTAGTTTAGTACTTTTGTTAAAATCGTGTCTTGTGCAGATCTCAATTAAATAAACCGACAGGTGGCATTTATGCAATTCCATAATTGGGAAACTAAGTTTGCTATTCCAGAACAATGTATTGGATGCTGTTCGCGATACGTTGTCTTCATGGTAATTTTTCTCCTGGCTGTCTTAATTACGTTGCTCGAGCTCGAAGCGTTACTTGCAAATGCAATCAGTTTTGTTTGCGTGCGACAAACGTATTAATTTCCGTGTATTTCCAGCAAGAGGCGGAGACACCTGCTCCCGCAATAATTTGTCCCTGTATAGGCACGGGCGTGCAGGTGACGTCGAATTGTTGAAATTCGTTCAGGGACGTCCTTTGAACAGGCACAAACGCATCATTGAACCTCGAACACTGCGCCTCGAGATGCAATCTAACCCTCGGATCGAAATGGACAGTTGTCTTTTGTTTCTGAACAAATTCGGTTCGCAGAGAGTACATACTTTTGTTTAATTTTTATCGAAAGAAACGCTACCTTTGGGTCCCTCTTTAAAAAACGTTCTAATAGAGCAGATATCGTGGAAACTATAAACATTCCGTGGAAACTAGTTACATTGAGATATTTATTTAAAAAAAAAAGATTTCACAAAGAAGCTTTGAACTGTACGTATTCAGGACACCCATTTAACTGTAATAATTGGATTGCGGATCTTTATGTAAAATTGTAAGGAACTTATGTTAAATGAAAATAGTTTTTCGCTGTTACTCACCTTGGCAAGTCTCGAAAATAATATGACAATCTCTTTAACCTCTTCTGAGGTCTTCGCAATTTTGTATTTGGCCAGTTTTTGTCGTGAATCTTCTACTTCTTCATCCGAAACACGACTTCAGCCGGTCCCGAGCGATCGTCTTGTATCGAAACAGAGTTGCGCAGAATTACAATCGAATTACTCCAGGAATTATAACTCGAAAGCAATTACATTGTAATCCAGTGATATTGTAACTTATAATTCAGATCTTCGTTCAATTAAATTACGCTGTAATTCGTGCAGAGCACACTTATAAACGCAGGCAGAGTACACTTATAAAATTCTCCGCAATCAAATCACACGAGGACGAGGAATAGAAAATACGCCGCAGCAAACAAGTGTACGAAAGAGAAACATAAAAATACATTGCACTTCTTCAAAGTTCTCGGCTACGATTTGAAGAGATGCATTGCATTTCAACAACGCGTCTGTTTAAAATTGTAATTGATTTGATTGAGAGGTTCGAATGGTGTTCACGAGGTGGATGAATTGCAATGTAATTGAATCAGCGCGGACCTGTACCGAACGGAAACTGTGGCGGAATATCGGCGTGGGTCAGAACTGACTCCGGCACAGAACTCGCGGGATTCCGGGGGTTGATCGATCCCGTATGCGACCCCTTCGCTCGAGTAGATTCTTAACGTTGCCCCGGACATTTTCACAGTGCTCGATTACGAGAGGCCTGTGGGAACTAAGAAGCTTGCGCAGTTCCTGTTAATCCTGGTCCCCGCGCCGATTCACGAGCACCTTTCGGTGGAAGACGTTTCTCCCTGCTCGGCGAGAAGCATGTTCCCCTTTCTCATGCTAACTATCGTTCACGGTTCGAGCGGGAGCACGGAAGGACGACTTTTCAGATTTAAATCGAGACCGCGCGCTGAGATTTGCATCACAGTGGGCCGAAGCGCGGGTTCACGCACAAACTCACGGCCAGGAATAAATCTGAAGTGCGCTCTCATTGTTGCGCGACCAGGAGAGCCGGCTACCTGCGCGAGATCAACGGAAACGCGTGGAACCAAGTGCCGGAACAATGACAGCATCTCCGTGTATCATTTTTCCGTGCGATCTCCCGGCCGCTTCAACTCCGGATTAATGATACATCGATCCGATTTGCGAAAGATTTAGGGAACACCGTGATGGGTTCCACTTGAAACGCGGTCCGCGTGGAACTTTTTCCACAAAACGTTCTCGCATCTGACATTCCCATGGAAACACGTAAAGGAAACTGTTCTAACACGAACAGGTTTTAATTTAATCGATCTCATTTGTGTCAGATACTGGACACTGACCAGTGAACAGTGCAACGGTAATATGAAATAATTGTTGTGATTGGGTGGTGTCTTAATTATTTCTTTGCAAACGACTCCAGCGATTTATTATTGAACCTCACATGTGGTAATTTATTAACGCGATGATTAGACTACGGATTTTATGGAATTGCAATAAAAATAGGTCGGTGCAATTTAAACCGGGAGAAAAATTAAGATAACCGTAGAATAATATTTAATATAATATTTTCAACGTATTAAAATGATTAAAAAAAGAAAAATTAAATGTTTACCTGGCTCACGTCCATTGCAATCGATGCAGAAACTGCATATTCTGCGTAAAGACGTTCTAGTAATGATGAACGTGGAACAATGATAATTCGATCGAGGTCAGTCGATGACTTTTTGGATTTTGGCTCCTCCGGATCGGGCAAGCGTGGCGGGCAAGTAGGTACGATGATAATGCAATGACTGAAACGAACGATTCGATTCCGCGATCTCCGATTCGGCCACCTTTGTCCGATTCGGAGAACGATAATCGAGGCTCGCGACGACGATGACTTGCACCCCATCGGCATCATTGTGCACCGGTTGCGTAACAAAGAGCCAAAGAAAAGAGTGGAGACGCGTCGCATCGCGATCCGATTGATTTTTCGATGATACCGCTGTTGCATTGTCACGACGCTGTTGCGCGTTCCAATTACAACCGACCGATACTCCGATACGTAATTAGCCTCGTTTCACGCCGCGTCATGACGCTGACACGCGTCTCCCTGTGTCTTCATTGGGAGTTACGAAAAATCGGAATGATTTTGAAGAACGTGCCGAGCACTATGAAGATCAGAAAAATATTTCGTTGTTATTAGATTATGGAACGAATCGATGTGTTTATAGATGCAATTTGTATGTTTCATTTGAGAGATAGTGAAAATCAGTGGTAAAATAATTTGAGCCTAAAGTCTAGAAGGTTTATTAAGTGGAGGGTGAAGATTCGAGGATTAATAGGATTCTCTTGTAATTGAGACACTGAGATTGACACTGGGATGCACCGTCAAGAACTTACTTTAATAGAAGGAGTCACATGCAGGATTTAAACTAATTGTAAACGAGGATTTTATCCGCCAGTTATTCACGATCGATAGAAAATTAATTCGGGGGGAAAGTCCATCGATGGTAAGTGTGGATACTAGAAGATCTAAAGCTAGAAGGTCTAAAGATAGAATATATACAGCTAGAAGGTCTAATACAAGGAGGTCTAGAGATGAAAGCTCTCTGGTCTAACACTAGAAGCTCTAGAACTAGGAGGTCTAACACTAGAAGCTCTAGAATTAGAAGGTCTAGAACTAGGAGATCTAACACTAGAAGCTCTAGTACTAGGAGGTCTAACACTAGAAGCTCTAGAACTAGGAGGTCTAACACTAGAAGCTCTAGAACTAGGAGGTCTAGAACTAGGAGGTCCAGAGCTGGAAGGTCTAAAAGCTAGGAGGTTTTGAGCTAGCAGGTCTCTAATACTAGAAGGTCTAGAGCTAGAAGGCCTAAATCTAGAAGATCTAAAGCTGAGAGGTCTAGAACCTAGAAGGTCTAGAACTAGCAGATCTATAACTAGAAGAACTAGAGCTAGGAGGCCTAAATCTAGAAAATCTAAAGCTGAGAGGTCTAGAACCTAGAAGGTCTAGAACTAGCAGATCTATAACTAGAAGAACTAGAGCCAGAAGGTCTAAAGCTAGAAAATGTAAAGCTAGAACTAGGAGGTCTAGAACTAAGAGGTCTAGATTTGGGAGTTCTAAGGCTGGAAGGTCTAGAACTATAATGTCTCCACTAGCAGGTGTAACATTAGAAAGTCTAGAAGTGGACCTCTCTTGGACTAGAAGGCCTAGAACTAGGAGGCCTAGAACTAGGAGGCAACTAGAAGCTTCTAGATCGAGAAGCTCAAAGATCTGAAGCAAGAAGGCGCAGAGAGCTAGAAGATCGAAACTAGAAGGTGAAGGACTAAAGGTGGAAGATCTAGAGTTGGAAGGCCGAAAAGCTAGAAAGAACATCCTCGTAACCGGAGCCTCCGCAAACACGGTGCAAAACGAGGAATGAACTTGAGAACGTGGTCGCTCGTAAAATCGATTAAAGCACGAGGATCGTTTAAAATCGCCGGAGAACGGATTCGAGAGAAGAGTCTGCTGAAGCCTTCGGGGTCTAAGGGTCGAACGGTGCCCAGCGGTTTCCGCTGGGCAGTTTATGGCTACATGGATATTGAGAAACCCATTAACGGTACTGCGCCCGGTGGTTTTCACGACAGTGGAAGATGATAAATCTCTCAACGAATCACTGTTTAGATGTTTAGTGATAAGCAAGCGGGTACACACAGAGACATGGAATGAGAGAGGAGTGAGAGAGAGAGAGTGACACAGAGGGAGAGAGAGAGAGAGAGGGTCACGGCGGGTAGAAACATGGCCGGGTCGGACGTGTGCATCCCCGCCGGGCGGGCGGCGGTTCGTGATTAATATAAATGCAGGAACTAACGAACCATAACGACGTTGATGCCCGACAGCCGGAAACAAAATTTTCTGCGTATTCTAACGCTCCGGCATTGTCTGCGACATTCCCGCACTTCAGGTACCCCGACTGTATACGTACGCACACGTACATACACGCGGAAACCGCTAACCCACCTCCCGGAACATTGTCCCTAACGTGTACCGGGGCTGTCACGCGCATAATGCCGCAACTTTAGCATTAATGTCTCACGGGCCAGGTATATGTTCTCGCATAATTAGCGCCGGCTTTTTTATGCACCGCGCGGTGTCGTTGGAAAAAAGAAAAAGAAAAAAGAAAACGGTCGGCCCGAGGCCCCGCGCTGCCGGCTCTCTCTCCGACCACGGGTTACGCAATAACTTTTTTTCTCTCTCTCTCTCTCTCTCTCTCTCTCTCTCCCTTGCCCGATGTGTTCCTCGTCGGCACCTTGTTCGTTTAGGAACACCCGGGATCTGTCGCGGACCTTTTCCTCTTCATTTGCATGTCGAAAGAGGCTGCGTCACGCGTCGACAAGCCCCGCAGATTTTTCTCAGGACCCCGAGATGGGAAAATATCGGAAACATAGTGGGGAGCCGTTTTTGAAACGTCGTCTCGTCTCTACGGCTCTCGTATTTTATTTTTCAATCTTTCGTTATTTAACCCTCCGCGGAGAGAGAGAGCCTGCTTTCTTTCCAATATTTATTTCTTTTTCCATTAACGGGAAGGGACACGTGTTTCGCCGAAAATGCTGCGAGTTGAAACGTTTCTAAAAATGTTAGAATATTTGTTCGTGAATGAATTTGCTAGAGATTTGGAGATTCATAATATCCCTCTAAAACTTGACAAACGATTTCCTTTTTGGCGGTTTTATGGAACAGAAACGGGGACCAAGTTCGGTGTTATATTATAGTAAAGTGAACTGTGTACAGTTACTTTTTCGATATATGTCAACAGCACGCCAGCGTCATGTATCGTCCAGAAGACGTACCCGAGCCGTGTTATGTGTACACTCCTCGGCGTCCGAGGCCTCGTATACCCCGCGCTAGTGGCGGTAATTCCGCGACGTTTATCACCCAGGCCTTGGCGACATATATAGAGAAATTACTGTACACCTTTCATTCAAAGCTCGAGAAAATGACTAACAAGATATATTTGAAATGCGTGGCTTTTCGAGAGGATCATTGGCAGACCACAGCGAGGAATTAAAAAGTAGCGAGTAATAGTCCATAGCGAGTGATCAAAAAAATCAAACGCACCATTAATTACAGTAATTTCTTCAAATTCTTCCACTGAAGTAATGAGGCAAGCAAACGACGATAGCGCGACCGCGTTCCAGTAAAGGAAATCAAGGATCGCGCGGAACGTTCTGCAGGTTTGTTTGCGGTATTAATCATCGTCACGCGGTGACCCGCTACGTTCAGTTTAGGTGAATATATAGCGCGTCGCGTGGGTGAACGCGACGTGGCCCGCGCGCGTGCCGCGATAAACGTGTCCGACTGCTTCCTCGTGATTTTTCAATTTTTCATTCCGCCAGAACCACCGAGCTCTTACGTATCGCGCCGAAACCACTTACGTTGCGTTCCAAGCCGGGACAAACCGACCATTACACCCGGCCGTAATCTACAGTTTCCTGTGGCTGCAACTCGCGGCAGAAAGCTCGCGATCGCATCGACGTAGAACGCGCGCGTATCGATCGCCGGCAAAAGGGACCTTTAAAGACATCTCGGCGCGATCGCCGATCGCTATCGGTTACACGGGCAATATCGCGTCGTCATTATACCCATTACCGCAATCGATGCCCGGTAATCGATCATGGACCATTAGATCGCGCCCCGTTGATCGCGACCAAGCCTACAAATCCGTTCTTGAATACACTTTGCGGAACGGGGGGCGTACGAAAGAGGCGCGTCGCGCGCTCGAAAACGAAAGAGAGAGGGAGAGCAGCCCCGAAGAACAGAAAACAGAAAAGGGGGGAAAAACGCCACTTCCGCAAATCGGTTTAGTACCTGCGTATCGCTTTGCCAGGCCGCAGACTTTGATTTTCGGGCAAGCCCCCCACCCCCTCCCCATTATTCTGCGAGGATCACGAGAATAGGGGTCGCGACGACAATCGAGCCGCCGAGTAAACAGAGAACGGAGAGCCGACTCCACACTCTTTCAATCCGTCAATGAAATATAGGATCGCGCGTGCCCTTCGCGGAGAGGTCGAGTGGGGATCAATAGATCACCGATCGAGAGCACTGGGTTAGGTCCCGTTGAATGCCATCGACTGCGTCTCGATTTTAGAGGAGGGGGCCGGGCGCAGGTTCTACTACAGAGGGCACGATAAAACCTCAAGGGCGGGCCCCTTTCAACCCCTCGCAGGTTGCCCAGGTGGAACACGGGCCGCAAGATCAAGGGCCCCGATCAGTTTCCCGCGAGAGCCGTACGAATCTTGTGCTTCCGGCTCGCGAATCTCGTGTTTCTGGGGATTAAACAATCAGTTTTGGAGCTGTCTAATCGGAAGCGGTGCCTAATTGTTCGATTGTTTTGAAACTTGTGACGTCGAAAGCGTTGGAAAATACGAAGTTTTGCTTCACTTGTGCCGTGGAAAATCTGTGCATTTCTCGCTCTTTTGAGAGCCTTGTGACTTGTGATCGCGCGGATCTGTGGATCTTCAATCCATTTTAGTGGAGATTTGTGAGTCTTTTTATTTTGCATAAAAGTACGCAGTCTGC